>PVKV010021357.1:0-37754 GCA_004027835.1 Alouatta palliata | reverse complement strand
TCTCAAGAAAAAAAAAATTATATTTTCTGTTAGTGGAGGGGGCAGAGGACTCAGGACCTCTTCCAGCACTGCGTGGAAATGATCTCTGGGGCCTAAGGAAGCAAGGGGAGGGCCACAAAGGGGACCCCGGAGCCAGGAAAGGGCATTGAGGCAGTGTGGCTTGTTAGGCTGGTGGCACCACGATTTCTGCCAGGCCCTGCCCCAGAGCCCCGCAGAACCAAGGTTGTCCCTCTACTGCCTTGCCCCAGATGGTTTCCAGAAAAGGCGCTGTTACCATGGGAACACTCGTCCAACTATTCTACTTTGCAGAAAATCACTTTTCAGCCAACTTGGCTAGGACATGTCCTTTCTACAGAGCAAAAATTGCATCTTGGTTTTTGACCTCACCCATGACCAAATATTTGAGTGGCCAAGTGGCCAGGGGACTCAGGCGACAAGAGAGATGGTCATCTAGCTGGAGCTGGCAGGAGAGACGCAAGCCCTGTAACAAACAGCAGGTGGGCTCCCGATACCTGCAAGCTGACAGATGAGTAGGAGCCTCCCTGAGGGATGAAGGGACTGCAGAGGTGGGAAAGGATTGAGGTTGATCGATTCCACTCAACCAGTAGCCCTGAGGGCCAGGCTCTGCTACACACTAGGAAAGCAGAGATGCTTCCAGCACCACTTTCTGCCTCTGTGGGGAGGCTCAGAATCCAAGAGGGAGTGGACGCTGGTGAGCAGATCGATAGCAATAACTGACAAGGACAAAGATAGAATATGATGTAAGTAGTGAGAAGTAGTTCAAGGGAGGAAAGAAAATGGAGGACAGTGACTTGGAGGCTGGGTTTTCACGTAGGAATAGGAGTTTGCCAAGCAGACAAAGGGTGAGGGAGGGTGCTCTGGGCGGAGGAAACACAGGTAAGGAATGGAGTCATGGAACAACAAAGCACCTTATGAGAACCACAGGTTGTTGAGTAGTGTCCCAGCATAAAACACCAGGAGGAGAGGCAGGATCGTCAGGTTGGAAGCTGAGTGTGCCCTGCAGAGTCCGGTGTTTGGCCTGTGTGCCATGGGAGGAATTCCCATCAGACTGGCATTTGACCAAGGTAGGCAGGACAGAGTGCAGGAAGGAAGGGCAGAAGACCAGCCAGGAGGCAAGAGGCAAAGAAGCCTGCACCAGCACCAGTACCCGGCAAAAGCAGCCGGAAGAGGAGAGCATCGGCAGGCCTGGGGCTTGGGGGATGGAGGGCCAGGGCCAGGAATGAGAAGGCCCTGCCGGTTCTCAGCCTTGGGAGACAAAGTTTAGAGATGGTTTAAACCAAAAGAGGGACAGAGGAAGGCTTGGTCTGGGGGGTGGAAATGAGGCAGACTGAGTCTGAGGAGGAGGGGCCCAGGGAGCGTCGAGGAGGTCAGTGGTGTCAAGCGCTGCTGAGCCAGACTGCCTGAGTTCCAACCCCAGCACTGCGGAATACTAGCTGTGTGGCCTTAGGCAAATTACTGAACCTTTCTGAGGCTGTTTCATCTTCTATCAAACAGCCCCCACCTCACTGCATCCTTATGAGCATTCACTAAGGTCCATGTGAAAGGCACATAGCCCAGGATGGGAGCTGATACAGCCCTTAAAGCCCAGACTCCCAGACCAGGGTCCTCCTGCAGCCTTCACGGCATATGGCCCCTGAGAGGCTCAGTAAAATGTGTTGCGTGCAGGGCCACCCTTTGCCAGGCCTGTGAGCCTGCCTGGTACCCTTCTGGGTGAAGACCACCTTGTCCGGCTGCCCCTCCTCCCCTAACTCACCTGGCCATGCTAGGCACAGCAGAGCAAAGATACATTTTCACAAGCAAGCGAGACGCAAGTTACACCTGGAAATGTACGGAATGCTGGGCCGGGCGCGAAGGCTCACACCTGTAATACCAGCACTTTGGGAGGCCGAGGCAGGTGGATCACAAGGTCAGGAGTTCAAGACCAGCCTGGCCCAGATGGTGAAACCCCGTCTCTGCTAAAAAATACAAAAAAATTATCTGGGCCTGGTGGTGGGCACCTGTAATCCCAGCTACTGGAGAGGCTGAGGCAGAGAATTGATTGAATCTGGGATGTGGAGGTGTTACAGTGAGCCGAGATCATGCCACTGCACTCCAGCCTGGGTGACAGAGCGAGACTCCTGCCCCAAAAAAAAAAAAAAAAAAGAAAGAAAGAAAAAAGAAATATATGGCATGCTGTATCACATGGAAAATGGCAAAGCCTGAAATTCCAGGCTCCCTCCAGCTCCCCTCTGAATGCACATCCTCCAGGCACATCTCAGAAGCACAAGGGTGGGAAGAAGGGCCTGGCTCCCTGACATCTGAGCCCCTGCTGCCTGATTTCAGGGATGCTCGTCTGATTTCAGACTGGCAGCTCTCTATCCAACCATATCTATCCTGCTTCCCTCGGGGTGGGAAGGACTTGTTCCCTTACATGACTTGTTTCACCTTTAGGAATTAGCAGACGGTTGGACATGGCAAGAAAATCCTCCCACCACTCAGCTCAGAACAGAAGGTGCTCGCGATGGCCCCGCAGGGGTCTCCTCATTCCTCGCCCCTTCTGGTGTGTGTGGAACCAACAGCCTGATGAGGTCAAGGAGCAAGCCAAGATCCGCTCAGCCCGGGAAGAAGGAAAGGCTTTCAAAAGCCATGATTCCAACTCACTCAGTTGCTCTTCAGTGAAGTGCAAGCTCTTGGTTCCCTGCACGCACAGCAGCACACCCGGTCTGCACGCTCCTCTCTGCTCCTCTTGAGATGCTGCAGGCTGTGCACACGTGAGCACTTTGACCTCACTTGTGTGGTCACGGGCACTCCCTGCAAGAGGCGCTCCCTGCCTCTGAGTTCCTAGTCTGCGGGGCCCTGCCTTAGTTACTTTGCATGTATTGATTGGACATTAATCCCAAGCAGGGTATTCTACCGACCTGGGTGACGTTGCTTTTTGTGGAACAGGGCCGTTCTTTGCCCGCTTGCCCGCTCTGTGGACCTTGTGTGCATGTGGGTGGCTGTGCTCAGCGGACGAGCTGCTGGCACTTGGGATGGGACAGTCCCTCTCCTACCTCCTGGCTGCATCTTGGAGAAGTCTGAGGAGATTACTTCCCTGGACAATACACACCTCTCCGCCAGATGTGCTGCGGGCCCTTCACCCGCAAAGTCATCCAGAAGGTAGCTCTGGCGTGAGAGTTTTTCACCAACTCTGAGCCCCTCAAAGATGCTCACCTGGCTCAAGCCACTTCCATCGCCTTCCTCCTGTGCCTAGTACGGTGCCAGGCATGCAGGATATGCTTGGTAAATGTGTGTTCATTCATTCGTTCATATCTCTAAGATGGTCTCATTCTCCCTAGTGGCCAGCATTCCTCTGCAAGAGATCGAGGAACCTGGCGTGTCTGTGTAAGAAGATCCTCCACGCAGGGCTGGTGGGGCCACGTGGCCACTGAACAATAAAACAGAAGAAGCCAGCCAGGGGGACTGGGCAGCAGGGTGTCCAGGGGCCAGGGAGCATGAGTACCAGTGGGCAGCCCCACCAAGCCTGGCTGCTGATGGCAGACAGCAGACTGGGGAAGTCCAGGCATAAAGGCCAAGGTGTCAAGGTGTGACCTTGAACCCCAAAGGAGTGGAGGAGACTGAAGCAGCAGAACTCTGGTTGGGTCGGACAGCCCAAAGACCCTCCTACAGAGCCATGGTCAATGCCGAAGGAGCATTTGAATGGCACTCCCTCAGGTACCTCCCCCCATCCCACCACCCCACTTGGGAAGCAGAGGCTGGCTTCCATAAGCCAGGGATTCCTAGACCCCCAGGGCATCTGGGATCATCTCTATCTGCACTCCTCCCCTCCCCACCCATTGGCATCTCCTCCCTTCCCCCCCCCGCCCCACCCCACCGTTTCCCAGGACAAGGACCTCACTGCTAACTCTTGGGAACCTTCGTTGTTGGCATCTGCTGGAGATGGCCCTAGGGACCTCCACAGCCCCAGACACCCACGTACACACCCACACCCCCCCCAATATCCTAGACCATGCAACGGTGTCCTTGAGAGGCATCTCAGAGCAGGGCACGATCATGAGCTTGGGGGCTTGACAGACCTGGGTTGAAAAATCAGCACTCACGTCTACGTGGCCTCAAACAAGCCACCCTCCCAGGCCTGAGGTTTGCTCCTCTATTCTGAGGAAGGGATGATACCGCCCCCGCCCCCAGAACTGCTGGGAAGGAGAGCCATGGGGTGCCATGCAGACAACACCAGAGACAGAGCGTTCCCCTCCTCTCCACTGCTCCCTGCCGCATCCTGCTCTGTGGGTGGAGTGATCACATCTTCCTCACCCAAAACTGGAACATGTGATTTGACAAAGGATTTCTGGGCTCTTGCTAGATACACAAGGGGGTTTGAAGAATTCCACCTGAATGTCAAAATAGCAGGAAATTCACCTCCTGCAGGTTGAGTTGACTTTGGAAACAGGCCTGCTCTGGGACTCGAAGTTGAGTCTCCCACACAGACACAAGGGTTGGGCCTGCCCGACCCCACATGTCCCGCCTTCCCCTCACCTGCTACCTCGGCCATTACCCAGAGGCCTGGGTTACAGTGTGCCCACCCCTGTCCTTGATGCAGCAACAAGGACTGACCGTCCCTGGCTCAGCATGGAGCTGGTGCCAAGAGCAGCCCGCAGGGCACAGAGAGAGAACTGAGTCCACCCCTACCCGGGGAGGAAATGATACAAATCAGAGGAGCATCAGACCCTCCCCAGCCCCAGCATCACTGCAGGTGGGGACAGACCCAACAGGTGCCTGGGCTTCCACTACAAATCACCCTGTTGGAAACAATAAATAAATAAATGAAAGAGGAAAGCTCTCCCTAATGGAAACCGTGACTCCATTTTGTTTGCCTGCTTGTTTGTTAAGGCAAAGCTCTCAGCTCTGCGGAATAATCCCAGCTCCCTTGTGATTTAATCAAAAGGTGGGGCATTTGGTCCACCCTAAAGGGCCAGCCATCATTTTCCGGATGTCTGTTCCGTTGGAAGGAGACTGAATCTCTTCTTTTCTAAAACAATAAAAAGGTGGATAATTAGCATGTAACGGTTAATGGGTAATTTTACAGGGGTGAGCTGAGTTCATAGCACCATTCTGAATATATTTGCATTTAACTGAACTCCTTTTTCCTCTCTCTTCTGTGACTTTTTTGTTGTCACTGTAATTATTTTAATTGAGATCTTCCCCTAATGAAAACAAAGAACAATGTCTGTGGAGGCTTCTGAGCGGCTGTGAGCTCGGCGGTGCCTCCTCTCCCAAGTCAGCTCAGGGTGCCCAGGGACCCTCATGCAGCCTCCGGAGGCTTCCGCCCTCTCCACCTGCTCTCTCACAAGGCTCTACTGACGACATGAACAGGCAGCGAGGCTTTGCGTATGCATGTGTGCCTGTGTGTGTGAGGGCATGTGGGTGCACATGTGTGTGCATGTGTGCCTGTGCGTGCATGTGTATTCATGTGGGGTGTGCATGTGTTCATTGAGCATGCATGTGTGTGTATGTGTGTGTCCATGTGTGCATGTATATGCATGTGGGGGTGTGAGTGTGTTCATGTGTGCATGCATGTGTGTATGTGTGCGTCCATGTGTGCATGTGTATGTATGTGTGGTGTGCGTATGTTCATGTGTGCATGTGGGGTGTGTGTGTTCATGTGTGCATGTATGTCTGTGTGTGTGCATCCATGTGTGCATGTGTATGCATGTGGGGTGTGCTTGTTTTCATGTGTGTACGCATGTGTGTGCATGTGTGTCCGTGTGAACATGTATATGCATGTGGAGTGTGTGCACGTGTGTATATGCATGTGGAGTGTGCGTGTGGAGTGTGTGCATGCATGTGTGTGCGCCCACGTGTGTGCACATATATGCATGCAGTATGTGCATGTGACTGTGTGTGCATGCAGGAATGTACATGTGTGTGCTTTTGTGTGTACATTTGCCTTCCTTCATTCCCTCCCCACCTGTTCCAGGACAGAGTCTTGCTATGTTGTACAGGCTGGATAGTGCAGTGGCTGCTCACAGTGGCTGATCACAGGTCACTGCAGCCCCGATCTCCTAGCCTCAAGTGATCCTCCTGCCTCAGCCTCCAAGTAGCTGGGACCCCAGGTGCCCACTACCGCACCAGCTTCAGTGCAGACATGCAAAGACACAAAGTGAACATTCAGGAAGCTCAGAGAAAGCCTGTGGTCCCCAGCAAGGGGAGTTCAAAGCCAGCTCCTAGGGACAAGGTCAGCAATGAGCAAGCTTCAGGCTGTGTATCACGTGTCAACTACCTTGGCTTTGGGGTCCTAGATGTCCCAAACACAGACATGCCTGCATACAGAAGCCTCTGTCCCAGCACAGAGGGGCTGCCCTCGTTTCCCCAGCCCCCCTGTCTCTCCACATGGTCACCAGGACCATTGCTCAGGAAGGCCAGTCCCTGGGAAGGAATGGTAATCTTCCCAGAATGAAAGCTGTGGTCTAGGCCACAAAGGCCATTTGTGAGGCCGATAGGGCCTCAGCACAGCTGGGGACACAGGCGGGCAGCAGACCCTGGAAGACTCATCCCTGGAAGCCCTGGTCAGGAGGGGCTACTGCCCACCCACTCAGCTCAGCCCAGCAGGGCACCTCTGCCAGAACCCGTCCCTTCTCCCTCTGCCCCAATAACAAACCTTTCTTCCAGGAGTGCTGAGTGGCTGGGGGGCAGGCAGAGGAAACTCCACCCTGATTTTTCATTGTGTTTACAGAAAAGTTAGTTTCTGCCAAAAGGAAAAAATTAAAATGGGAACAGCCTCCCCCACCCCTGGGGAATTGTTATTCTCTTCATTAAACCCTTCTGGCCTGGCCTGGCCTGCCACTGATGCTGGGCCTGGCAGATCCTCTCTCCGCCTTGGTTGAAGAAAGCCTTCCCGCTTCCTGCTCAGAAGGCGCAGGCCTTGCTGGAGTTTGAATCCAAAGCAAGAAAAGAGGCAGGACCAGTTGGCTTGGGCGTGAGTAGGAGGAGTGAGGAGAGAGGGCCCGAAAGCAGAGACGTGGCCCCTCCGCGACCACCTCCGGACCCCAGCCAGCTCTCTGGACACACAAGCAGGGTTCTGATTCATAAAAGCTGTCGCTGAGTCTCTGCAGCCCCCAAGGCTCCATCAGTCCTGAAGTTTATCCTCGTTTCCTCTCCTTGGAGAAATCCGCAGACCCTTCGATCCCAGCCCACTCGGGCTCACCATGAAAGCCGCTGAGCTGTGGGCGTTCTATTTTCCCTTTCCGGCCTCCTCTGAGTCACAGCACTGGGAGGAGGGGGAAGCCGCTCTTGGAGATGGGCCCTCTTCTCCCCTCATTGGACGGCCAGGGGTAACTAGCTTTTGATCCCCCGCCTGGCCTGTGGCTGGATGGCTGCATCCTGCTGAGCCCAGGCCAATGTCCCTTCCCAACCAGGCTCATCTCTCTGCCTGCCTGTCCTAGGCAGGTGGTGTCTTCAAGCTTCTGTCTCTGCTATTTGGGGAGTGGGTAGGGTTGATGCCTGGGCCAATATAAGTTGCAATGTCTGGAAGGAGGGGACAGGAGACGTTCACCTCTCCCACCACCTCCAGAGAAATCCAAGGCAGAAGTGAGGCAAAGGCCACAGGGCAGTATACAGGGCCCAAAGGGAAGGTGTGGGTGTGAGCACGGCCCACAGCCCATTTCTCCTCTGGGCTTGCGGACTGCGCTCCCCACCGCCAGCGCCTGCATCTCTTTCTCTGGCCACGAGCGCGGCAGACCAGAAGTCAGGAAAGCAACATCTGCTTCCAGCCAAAGGGCCTCAGCCAAAGCCCAGCAAGGCTTGGGGGAAGAATTCGCAGGTCCCTAGTCCTGAGGGATGAGCCTCCACCTGCCTCCCAAAGGTCCCCAAAGGACCTCGCTGCAGCCGCCTGCAGTGGTAACTGGCTTCACAGCCCACTGTCTCTGCAAAGGTCCGTCCCTTCCCCAGCTCATTTCTCACGCCCCTGCCTGTGACCCTGGGATCACCTCCCAAATAAACTACTGGGACTCAAGTACTTGAGCCAGAGTCTGCCTTGGAGGGAATCCAGAATCTGATGGGAGGGGTGGCGAGGCTCCAGCCACCTGCTTCCCCGTCATCCTCACTCACACAAAGGGATCCTGCTTCTTTCCTGATGTCCCGTTTAATGGGACTGGATTTATCTTCAAAAGTCCTGATTTGCCTCGAATTGAAAACCAGTGCACTCCACATGGTTACTGACAGGCCCTGTGGGTGTTTGTTTTGTTGAAGGGAATTGGCTCATCTGAGTCAGTCATGCGCCCCCCGCCACCCCACCCCGCCACCCCCAGGCTGCTGATTCAGTCTCAGTGTGATGGTTCACTTTAAGCGTCAATTTGACCTGGGCTAAGGGGTGCCGGGCATTATTTCTGGGAGAGTGTGTGAGGATGTTTCCAGGAGATTCGCATTCGAATCAGTCAAGATCTGCCCTCACCAAGACAGATGGGCATCAGCCAATCCATCGGGAGCCAGCAGAATACAAAGGCAGAGGAAGAGCGAATTTTCTCTCTGCTGGAGCAGGCACAGCCACCTTCTCCCACTTGCGGACACTGGAGCTTCTCCTGGGCCCATCCCAGTGTGCAGCCCCTGCCCCTCCTCGTTCTCAGGTCTCCCAAGCCAGGCTGAGTTACAGTGCAGGCTTACCTGGACCTCCAGCACTGGGCCTATCCCAGCACCCGCCCCTGCCCCTCCTCATTCTCAGGTCTCCGGAGCCAGGCTGAGTTACACTGCAGGCTTTCCTGGACCCCAAGCTTGCAGACACCATTTCCTGGGACTTCCCGGCCTCCAGCATCGTGTGAGCTGATTCCCACAGTAAGTTTTCTCTTTCGTATCTTTATAGATCCTATTGGTTCTGTTTCTCTGGAAAACCCCGACTAATACCTTGGGCTCCATGACTGAAAGTATCGTCTCCTTAAAAATCGAGATGAGAGTAATCTCCTCCACTCCGGCCTGACACCCTCTAGCCCAGGGGTCCCAGCCCCGGGGGACCACTGGACATTGGAGCTTCAGCAGGAGCTGAGGGTGGGTGAGCCGTGAAACTTCATTTGTATTTACAGCTGCTCCTGATCACTCGCAATGTGTTCTGAGCTCCACCTCTTGTCAGGTCAGCAGCGGCACTGGATTCTCACAGGAGCACAAACGCTTTTGTGAACGGCGCATGTGAGGGATCTAGGTTGTGCACTCCTTATGAAAATCTAATGCCTGATGATCTGTCACTGTCTCCTGTCACCCCCCCAAGGGGGCCATCGAGTTGCCAGAAGACAAGCTCAGGGCTCCCATTGATTCCACATGATGGTGAGTTGTAGAGTTATCTCACCCTATGTTACAGTGTCATCATAATAGAAATAAAGTGCAAGTGTAATGCATTTGAATCATCCTGAAACTATCCCCTGCCCCTAGTCCACGGAAAAATTGTCTTCCACGAAATCAATCCCTGGTGCCAAAAGGTTGAGGACCACTGCTCTAGCATATTATTTAGTTTTGGTAAAGAGGGACAGGGGAGAAGAGAGTAAATCATATTACAGTGAACTTACCAGGAAGGTAAGGGTTGAAATCAGGCTCTTTGAAAAACGATTAAGACTGGAGAAGACAAACTCAGGAGGGATAAAAGCCTCTCTTCAAGAATGCTAGAGGCTGCCCTGCTACAAAGAAAACAGATGCACAGGAGGCCGGGCGCAGTGGCTCATGCCTATAATTTCAGCACTTTGGGAGATTGAGGTGGGTGGATCATGAGGTCAGGAGTTCAAGACCAGCCTGACCAACATGGTAAAACACTGTCTCTACTAAAAATACAAAAATTAGCCAGGCATGGTGGCAGGCACCTGTAATCCCAGCTACTCAGGAGGCTGAGGCAGGAGAATTGTTTGAACCTTGGAGGTGGAGATAGCAGTGAGCCAAGATGGCGCCACTGCACTCCAGTCTGGAAGACAGAGCAAGACTCTGAAAAGAAAGAAAGAAAGAGAGAGAGAGAAGAAGGAAGGAAGGAGGGAGAGAAGGAGGGAGGGAGGGAAGGAAGGAAGGAGAAGAAAGAAAGAAAGAAAGAAAGAAAGAAAGAAAGAAAGAAAGAAAGAAGGAAAGAAAGAAAGGAGGGAAGGAGAGAGGGAGGGAAGGAAAAGAAAAGAAAGGGAAAGAAAAGAAAAGAGACGCCCTCCGTGAGCCTCGTCTTAGCCCATCTGTGCTTCTGTAACGAAACACCTTAGACCACTCTTACAATTCTGAAAGTAGGGAAGTGTAAGGTTGAGGCCCTGCGTTGGTGTCGGGTGAGGGCTGCTCTGTCTGTCTCTCCAAGGTGGCCGCATCCTCCTCGGTGCTCCATCCTCATGTGGCAGAAGGTAAAAGGGCAAGAGGGCACTCCCTTCAATCTCGGGACCTTTTATAACAGTGCCGACGCCATGCCTGAGGGTGGGGCCCTCATGATTTAATCGCCTCCCAAAGGACACACCTCTTAATACTGTTGCAGTAGGATTAAGTTTCAACGGCATTCTGGGGGCATGTCGTCATTCAGACCACAGCAGGCACGAGGGATAGAATTAAGATGAGTGAGTGAAAGCTCCAGAAATACGGATTTTCAGTCTCACAGCTGCCTCAAGACGCCATCAGCTGCTGTGGGAAGATTATGAGGTCCCCATCACAGGAGGCATTCAAGTGTGGGCAAACCAGTTGCGGAGAATGGAGGACTCAAGTACAAGACCAGGACTTTGGGGTTTTCCCCGGCAGGTTTCAATTTGGCCCTGGGGGTAAGCTGATGAATTACTGTCTCTTTGATCTGACATATAGTAATACCGAACATTGATTCAGATGGGAGGCTGAGCCCTGCCTGGGCGAAAGAGCAGAAAGCGGTGTGGGAAGGAGTGTGGTGGGAATGGCAGCAGCCTCAGCCTCTCCATGCTCAGCAGGTAATCAGACTCTCCCCCACAGAAGGCAGCTCACCCATGAGGTTGTTCCCCTACCTCGCTCTCTGGGGAATCCTAGGCCCCAACTTCCCCTGCCCCCACAATCCCAGCAGCTAATGGAAAAAATCTTTCTACTGCAAACACTTCTGTCCCCAGAGAGTCTGGGATCTAGCATGTTCTGCTTTTTGTTGCACTCTGGAGATCAGTCTAATGCCCCAGGGATGCTGCAGTGCCCCTGACTCTGAAGCCAGAGGACCTTTGGCTGCCTATCACTCAACCATAACTGGAGCTGGCTGGGCTCATCGGTCCATACAGCGCTCCCGACCTCCCTCCCTGGGTGACTCCAAGGCTGCAGCCTGTTCTCAGGAGGCACCTTCCCCGGCCAGAATCTCCAAGCAAACCCTGAGGTTCTTTTGGAGGATGCTGCAGGGTGGCCACGATTCTGAGATGACTCTGTGGCCTCTCCCAGACCTGAGATCCTACAAGGCTTTCCTGCCATGGCCTCTGCAGTGCCAGGAATGGAAAGCCAGTGCTCAGGGCTCCTCAGCTCACCCCTATCCCTGGTAGAAGGGAAGCTGCCCTGAGTCCCCCTGACTGCAGCAGTCCTCCCGGCTGCTGAGTGAGTCACCAGCATCAGCGTCAGCGGAGCATACTGTGGCTGGCTTAGCTCCTCCCACGCTTGCCCTGAAAATGCCTTCACCCCACTGGGATAAGGCTTCTCGGAGCAAATAAGAACTAAGTAGCAGTTGCTCTTCGCCTCTCTAAGGCAGGAGGACAAAAGAGACCAGGCTGACCAGAGGCAAAACCACGGAGCAGGTGAAGGGTGGTCCTGGTCCCCTCTCTTCTGCCAGCCCCTCCCGCCCTCTTGTCATCCAAAGCAACCCCATTCCCAAATGCCTCTTTGAGCTCCTTACCCCAATCAGCCCTTCCTTCCACAGGGGCTGCATGCCCCCAATACCTCCCTCTGTCCTTGCCTCCCCTAGCCCCATTTCTTCATTGCCCCCCTTAACTGGAGGCCTGGAGGAAGGCAAGTGTGTCAGGGAAAATAGTGGAAGACCTTGGAGAAGGCAGAAGAGATTAATGGGTATCTATCTAGCACACCTTTGCAGGTAACTTCATTTCTCATTGTCTTTGAGCTATTTTGCGATTCTGCGAGTTATAGAAAACTCATAATCATGCAAATGGCCCTTGTCCATAGAAAGACAGATGAATTGTGCCCAGTGGAATGCGGTTGAATGCAGCGGAGTATCCCACAGAATGCAACCGACTGTGGCCCTGTGGATATCGACCAGTTTTGCACGTTTGCGAATTGACTTCAGCATTCCTTACTGCCTACGTATGTGAGGTTCTTTGAACCAGTTGTAACGCTGTACTTAACAAGTTCAGTGAAGTCATTGGCACATATTCATTTTATGTTTGTATGAGACTCATGATCTTACCTTTTATCAAAATTATCCACTGGGTGTGGTGGTTCACACCTGTAATTCTGGCATTTTGAGAGGCTGAAGCAGGAGGATCTCTTCAGCCCAGAAGTTAGGGAGCAGCCTGGGCAACATAGCAAGACCCCACCTCTACAAAACATAAAAATTAGCCAGGCATGGTGATAGGTACCTATGGTCTCAGCTACTTGGGAGGCTGAAGCAGGAGGATTGTTTGATCCCAGGAGTTTGAGGCTGCAGTAAGCTGTGACTCCAACATTGCCTTCCAGCCTGGACCACAGAGTGAGACCCTGTCTCAAAAAAAAAAAAAAAAATCTTTCTTGAGACAGAGTCTTACACTGTCGCCCAGGCTGGAGTGTAATGGCATGATCTCAATTCACTGCAAACTCCAACTCCCGAGTTCAAGCGATTCTAGTGCCTCAGCCTCCTGAGTACCTGGGATTACAGGTGCCCGCCACCATGCCCGGCTGATTTTTTGTTTTTTTAGTAGAGACAGGGTTGGCCAGGCTGATCTCGAAATCCTGACCTTATGATCCACCTGCCTCAGCCTCCCAAAGTGCTGGGATTACAGGCGTGAGCCACCACACCCGATAAAAAAAATTTTTTTTAACAAAATTTAAAAACTATCCTTTAGCAAATGGTGGACCACTAATTGGCGGCCTTTCAAGCTCTGTGGGTAACAGCTGTAGGGTGGAGCATTAAAGGGTTTCTGTATTTGGAATATCCATCAGGAGAGGGGAGGGAGAGGGGTGGCAGTCCCTGTCTACCCCCGACCCTCCATTCTCCTCCAAGCCCCTTCTGGCCTTGCTCATTTCTCTTTGAGGCTGACTCAGAAGTTCCCAGGACTTGGCTGGGCATGGTGACTCATGCCTGTAATCTCAGCACTTTGGAAGGCTGAAGCAGGAAGATTACTTGAGGTCAGGAGTTCGAGACCAGCCTGGCTAACATGGTGAAACCCTATCTTTATAAAAAATACAAAAAAAAGTTCCCAGGACTCTGCCTGTTTAACTGTCCCAGCCACCACCACCCCCATCTCTGCAGTCGCTGAGTGACATTAAGGTTGTGCTGCTATTGCCGTCGCTCTTCCCTTGAAATGACTCACAGCACTTACTTAATAACAAGCATTAGGGGATGACGTGTCCAACACATGCCTTTGGGGTCACATTCAAACCATCGCTGGGGTGATAGCTAAAGGCACAAAGGCTTGGGTTTTTTCCAAAGTGGTGAAATGCTTTAAATCTGACTTAAGTGATGATTGCAGATATCTGTGAATATGCCAAAAATCGTATGCCAAAAACTTGCAATGGGCGAGTCACGTAGTGGCTTCATTTGCCAGGGTTACCATCACAGAATACAACAGACTGGGGGCCTTCAACCACAGAACTTCTTTCCTCACAGTCTGGAGGCTGGACGTCTAAGGTAAGGAGTCAGCAGGGTTGGTTTCTTTTTCCGTTTTTTTGAGACAGGGTCTCACTCTGTCTCACTGGCAGTGGTGCGATCATGGCTCACCAAAGCCTCCTCCCCGCACCCTGCTCAAGCGATTCTCCCATCTGAGCCCCGAGTAGTTGGGACTACAGGTGTGCGCCACCACAGCTGGCTAATGTTTGTATTTTTTGTAGAGATAGGGTTTTGCCATATTGCCCAGGCTGGTCTTGAACTCCTAGGCTCAAGCTATCCTCCCACTTCAGCCTCTCAGATTACTGAGATAATAGGCATGAGCCACTGTATCCGGCCCAGAGGGTTGGTTTCTTCTGAGGCCTCTGGTCTTGAGTTGCAGATGGCCGCCTTCTCCTGGTGCCTGCTGTCACATGGTCCTTCCCCTGTGTGTGGGCATCTCTGCTGTTTCTCTGTGAGTCCAAATCTCCTCCTCTTAGGAAGACATCAATCTTCTTTTTTTTTTTTTTGAGATGGAGTTTTGATCTTGTTGCCCAGGCTGGAGTGCAATGGCATGATCTCGGCTCACTGCAAACTCTGCCTCCAGGTTCAAGCAATTCTCCTGCCTCAGCCTCCCGAGTAGCTTGGATTACAGGCATGCACCACCACACGCTGCTAATTTTGTATATTTACTAGAAACAAGATTTCTCTATGTTGGTCAGGCTGGTCTTGAACTCCTGATCTCAGGTGATTCACCCACCTCGGCCTCCCAAAGCGCTGGGATTACAGGTGTGAGCCACCGCGCCCGGCCAGAAGACATCATCAATCTTAATAGATTGGCACCACCCTAACAGCCTCAATTTAACTTGATCACCTCTTTAAGGGTCCTGTTTCCAAATACAGCCACATTCGGAGGTACTGGGGATGAGGCCTCAACATGAAGTTTGGAAGGACACAGTTTAGGCCATATGAATTATGGCTCAATAAAACTGTGTTTTAGAAAATGAGTGAAAGATCCACACAGCTTTTGCCAAAGAGTAGGCTCTTATTCCTCTCCAAGGGAGGCCACCGTTTAACTTCCTCCCATATTTTTCCGGAATCAAAGGTGACTGTCCCAGCTTCCCCTAACCTCAAATGGGCAGGCCAGGTCACAGGCAGTGGGTGATGACTTGGAGTCTAGCAAGCCTGGCTTGCACCTGGCTGGGCAGGTGGCCTCTATGGGCCTGAAGCATCTCTAGGAGCCTCAGCCCCTGCAAGGGGTCAGGCGTCCCTCCAAACATCCACAAGGAATCTAAGCTGGCTCCCTGACATGTACCAGGCTCTGCTAGCGGAGGTACAAGGAGATGCGATTGGAGGCGAGTCCCCACAAGGTAACTTGTGCTCTGCCTTTGTGGGTTCACCAGGGTGAGCATTGGCACCAATCTCAGGCAGCTTGTAGCCTGGCCAGGACCACCCCCATCAAACCTGAACCCAGGCCTGAGGGTGGATGGGAAAACTGGAGACTGAGCTCTCTCATCTACGCTCTCCTCCAGCACCCCAAGGGCTCCACAGAGATGACCTGAACACAGAACAAACGGGGCTCCCCACAGCGGCTGCCAGCAGTGGGTGTCTGAGGCAGGCTCCAGAGGGCCAGCTCCCTCCCCCAAGGCACACCGCCCACCAGGCTGCCTGTCGGAGCCTGCAGCCCCTTGCCCATGCATTGGAAGGGCAATGCCTCCAAGATTCAGGAGTCTCTCCTCCCGTTGTGAATCGCTCTCCTGTGCACTCCTGGCAGGCCTGGCACCTTCAAAACACTCTGCAGATATTAACTAATTAGTGTAAACACCGCAGCACAGAGGTGACCTGTTAGGAGGCTGTTGATGGTATCAGATCATTAAGGGTGGTGAAAGCCTCCCTGACGTCTCTTCTGGGACTTGGTTCCCACTTTTCTCCCTGCACGTCTGGTCTCATGGCCTGGAGAAGCAAAATGAGGTCAGAGGCTGGTGAATTCGGAGGGAGTGAGAAAACAGCGTTTGCTGCCTCCGCCAGTTACCCCGAGGAGTCTATCTGTGGTAATGGCTGCTCAAGAGGAAATCTTGGCCTGGACTACAGGAGGTGGGAGGTGTGGATTCGCGTGTGACCAAGGGATCTGGGACTCCCAGTGTCCACGGGTCAGTGCTCACCAGTACCAAGGAGGACCCGAAAAGGAGAGCCATGGAGTGGGGAGAGTCGCGGGAGCCAGCGGGCGGGCTGCTGGGCCCTGCTGGGACGCTGACAGACTCCCTGATCTCTGGAAAGTCACCTCATTCACTCCTTCAACAAACTCTCCAAAGCATTAAAAACACAGATACCTGTATTCTCGTCTCATCAGCAAATCATAACACTCTTGCCTTCTAAATGCATCCAGAATCGGCTACTTCTTATCTTCCCCAAATGTCATCACGTGATGATGCTGTATCCTCCCAACAGCTCCCCACGCTTCCCGCCACCCCCTGTCCCCACAGCGTCTGCACACATCGAGCTCAACACAGCAGCCTCTGTGGCTCAGAAAACCCCCTCGGCCTCCATCCTCATCAGAGGAAGCGCACGACCCTCACCACTCCCTTCTCTCACTCCCACTGGCCTTCTTTGCTTCCTCCACCGTGCCCGGCACGTTCCACGTTAGGGCCGTGACTCCTGCCATTCGCTGTGCCTCGAGCCCTCTTCCGCCAGAAACCACTCGGCTTGCTCTTCACCTTCCACGCGAGGTCTTCCCTGTCCACACCACCTAAACAGCAAACAGCAAACGTTTTCTGGAAAGGGCCAGCTGGTAAACATTTTCCAGCTCTGTAAGCCGTGTAGTCTCTGCAGCAACTATTCAACTCAAAAGCAGTCCTAGGCCACACATGCATGGAGGAACAGCGCTGTATTCCAATAAAACTTTATCAACACTGGCTACTGTGGGCCGTTTTGGCCCAGGGGGGCACTGTTTGTCAACAGCTGATCTAAAAGAACAACTCCCCGTTCTCTCCTCTCTCCTCAGCTTAATTGTTCTTGGTGGCACACATCGCCATGTGATACGTAGATGATTGTCCACCCCTTTGTCACCTGCCTCTGCCACTGGGGCATCAGCTTCACAAGAACAAGGACTGTCTATTTTACTTACTGCTGTATCTCTAAATCCTCAGACAGTGTCTGGCATCCAATCGGCACTCATATTAAAAATAAATACAAGCCACACATTATGCATCAGGGACGAGGCACCCGCTGGCTTCAACAAAGATTTGGATTCTGTAATCGCATCGCTTCAGTGCAGGTTTCTCTTAAGAGCAAACAGGAAGAACAGGTATGAGCAGCAGGACCTTCAGACCAACCTAGTGCCTGTAGACTTCAGACTCAGACGAAAAGCTCTGTCTGAGCCTAGTTTGGAAAGAAAACTCTCCAAGTCTCTGAGCCTCATAACCAACCAGCAGGA
This sequence comes from Alouatta palliata, assembly GCA_004027835.1. Classification (NCBI taxonomy): domain Eukaryota; kingdom Metazoa; phylum Chordata; class Mammalia; order Primates; family Atelidae; genus Alouatta; species Alouatta palliata. The sequence continues at coordinate 20,604 of PVKV010021357.1, read as the reverse complement.
ATGCTTGTGACAGTTCATAACAAATAATAACAATTTTTTACCTCTGTGGGCTTCCTAAGAGGCAGTTACACTGGCTTATTTGGCTTGCACATAACTGTTAGTGCCTAAGTTCTGTATTTTACCAACAAGGTACACAAAGCTCAGATAGCCTTGCCCGAGGTCACACCAGGAGGAAACAGCTGGAGCCAGCCCAGAATCCAGGCTTCCAGCGTCCACCACAGCACTGCTCTGACATATCCTCCCTACAGGCCAGCCTCCAGTGTCGCCAATGCATAAACCAGTGCTAAGGCGACATCACTTAACAGACATGCACCAAGTCCCTGTCTTAAGTGAGAAACTGAACTAAGCGCAATGCAGGAGATAAAGATAGTCAAGTAAGTTCTGGTTAAAGAGACGCCACAAGAGCGCCAGTCTGACCTTGCAATGCATGAAGCTCCTTGACAGCATCACCTGCTGGTTATCTAGTGCTGTAAACCAAAATCGCCACAAACTTGGCAGCTTCAAACAACACACATTCGTTATCTCACGGTTTCTATGGGTCAGGAGTCTGGGTGTGGCTTAGCTGGGCCCTCTGCTTCAGGGTCTCATGTAAAAGCTACAGCCAAGATCAGGGCTGCAGGCTTATCTGAGGCTCAACCAGGGAAGGATCTGCTTCCCAGCTCATATGGACAGTGGCGGCATTCAGTTGCCTGTGGCCTGTTGAATGGAAAGCCTCACTTTCTTGCTGGCTATTGGCCAGAGGTCACCAGCACATCACGCTGTTGGACAGAAGCTGCTGTTGGACAGCTCTTGCTTTGTGGGCTTCCCCAGTGTGGGAGCCAGCAAGACAGATGTCACAATCTTGTGGAATCACGAGAGTGACATCCCATTGCTTTGCTGAATTCTATGGCAGTGCTAAAGGCAAGTCACAGGTGCTGCTGGCACTGAAGGGGAGGGGACTGCCTGAGGCCATGGACACTGGCAGTCAGGACTGTGGGGCCAGTGTTCACCCTGTTCAGGATCTGAAGACCTCATCTGCTAGGCCTTCCAACTCTCCCTGAACATCTTCAGAGACACGCCGACCACTACCTCACAAGGCAGCTCATTCCATTCTGATGTCACTTGAATGGTTAGAAAGTTCTTCCTGGCATCAAACCCAAATCCATCTCCCTATGGCTTTTAATCATTGATCCAAGCCCTGCAGTCTGGAGAGTGGCATAGAAAAATTTGAATCTGGGCCAGGCACGGTGGCTCATGCTTATAATCCCAACACTTTGGGAGGCCAAGGCAGGCAGATCAGTCAAGTTCAGGAGTTCAAGACCAGCCTGGCCAACATGGTGAAACCCCATCTCTACTAAAAATACAAAAAGTTAGCTAAGCAGGGTGGCACATGCCTGTAGTCCCAGCTACTCAAGAGGCTGAGGTGGGAGAATCACTTGAACCCAGGAGGCAGAGGTTGCAGTGAGCCCAGATCACACCACTGTACTCCAGCCTGGGCGACACAGCGAGACTCCATCTCAAGGGAAAAAAAAATCTAATCTGGCAGAAGCTGGACTCCAGGAGGGCAGGGATTTGCTGTATCCTCAGAGAGCCGGGTTGCTGGAAAGTTCCAGGCACATCAAAGGTATGTCATAACTACGTGTTGAGAATAGAGAAATAGTGGTTCAAGAGATTGTCTCAGCAGCTTCTTGTCTGCTGTCAAATGCAGAGGTAGCCTTATCTGGGAACTCGCTTCCCCTGTGTCTTGGGGGACAGACCTTCATAGCCTTCCTCAGGAGCCTGGCACTTTAAGAGGCTCTGTTCCAACCCTGACAGTAGAAAGAAACATGACTTCCTCAAGGCCACACAGCTGGTTAACAGCAGGTGCTGGAAGCCAGGCCTCTTCACTCCCAGCATTCCTCTGCCTCTCCATCTTTGTGTGTGACTGAATGTGAGACAGGGACACCAGACAGGCCTGGACCCTGCACCCCGGGAGTTTGCAACTCAAGGCTATTTCGGCTACTTTCTGTGAACCGCCTTGATCCTTGGCCTGCAAACGAGATGTGGGATCCTCAAAGCCAGACACAGGGGAGCCGCGGGCCTCTGCGGGCTGCAGCAGGGACCCAGGCACTCATTGCCTGCTGTGACTCAGGGTGGCTGTGCACCTGCTCTCCTTCTCCCACCAGGAATGCCCACACCCAGTGTACCTCCTGGGGCGTCGGGGGCCTCCCCAGCACTGAGTGTCCAGCCTAGTTCAGCCTCCAGGCTTCCAATTTCCTGGCAGTCAAGTTCGTTTGCTGTGGAGCTTCCGCAGAGGCCCCCAGATCTTCATCACTGCACCTGCAGCTGCAGGACAGGCCCTGCCCATGGCAAATGCAACAGGTGTGAATGGCTGATTGAATGCACAGGATCTGAAGACCTCGGCTGGGAATCTCAGAGGCGAGGCACAGCCTGCCCGAGCCCAGTGAGAGGAGAGGCGGGGCATCCACAGGGCTTCAGGAGGCACGGCTGCAACCCTGCCTGCAAGCCGGGGAGTGCGGGGAAGCTGAGGCTGAGTTCAAAGGTCTTGGGAAACAGGAAGGGCCACAAGGAAAAGCAGGACCCGAAAGCCACTTTCCCTTCTTGGAAACATCCACGTCACCATTATCCCCAGCACCTGCCTTTCCACTTCCCTGCGTCTAAGGGGCCCGCCCACCATCAGCTTTCTCTTCTGTATCCTGGGCCTTCAACTTCTCCCTTCCACGGCTGCAATATAAGAAGCATTCAATAAATATTAGTCATTAAATCATCACTGCTGTTCCTACCTCTTCCCTTTCTATATATTAACACATTCAAGGTTCTATCATCTCAGAAAATTAAAACCTCCCAAAATGCTTCCCACATGTGGTTGGCCGTCGATTTTTATTTATGTATGTATTTATTTTTGAGACAGAGTTTTGTTCTTGTTGCAAGACTGGAGTGCAGTGGCATGATCTTGTCACTGCAACCTCGGCGTCCTGGGTTCAAGCAATTCTCCTGCCTCAGCCTCCTGAGTAGCTGGGACTGCAGGCACGTCCCATCACACCGGGCTAATTTTTGAATTTTTAGTAGAGATGGGGTTTCACCATGTTGGTGGCCAGGCTGGTCTCCAATTCCTGACCTCAGCTGATCCGCCCGCTTCGTCCCAGAGTGCTGGGATTACAGGCGTGAGCCACCACACTTGGCCTGCTATCGACAATTTTTATTTCTGCCTTTGCATTTTTCCATGTCAGAGTTCTCCACCATGCACATGTTTTAAGAGGATTATAATGAGTAAGAGCTGACATTTGCTAAGCAGGAGCTCTGGCCCCTGCCTTGTGCTAGATGTTTCCAATGCACCCTGTTGGTTTAGCCGCTCGTCAACCCCATTTAGTTACCAACTACCGCAGATCGCCCAGGGCTGAGGGGCTTCCTGGGACGAGAGACTTTTATTGCAAAAACTGGGATAATCTCAGGCGAACCAGGATGGCTGGCCTCCCTTCCAACAAGGAGGCATACTCTGTTCCCCATTTTACAGATGAGAAAACTGAGGTTCAGAGAGGCTTAAAACTCTGCCTCGGGGCCGGGCATGGTGGCTCATGCTTGTAATCCCAGCACTTTGGGAGGCCGAGGCAGCAGATCACTTGAGATCAGGAGTTCGAGACCAGTCTGGCCAACATGGTGAAACCCAGTCTCTACCAAAAATACACGAATCAGCCCGCTGTAGGGGCACATGCCTGTAGTCCTGGCTACTGGGGAGGTGGAGGCACGAGAATTGCTTGAACCTGGGCGGCAGAGGTTGCAGTGAGCTGGGTTCGCACTACTGCACTCCAGCCTGGGTGACAGAGGGAGATTCTGTCTCAAAAAGCAAAACAACAACAACAAAAATCTGCCTTGGAGTCTAATCAAAAAAAGGGGCCAGCAAAGGACGGAAGTAGACGTTTCTCCGGAGAAGACATACCAGTGGCCGAGGAGCCCACGGAAAGAGTCTCACCCGCATTAGTCATCAAGGAAATGCAAATCAAAACCACGATGAGCCTGAGGTGCCGCTTCACACGCTCTGCAACAGCTGTAATTTTGTTTTAAAACTGCAACAAGCGTTGGTGAGGTTATACAGAGATGAGACACTTGCACGTTGCTGGTGGAAATGTAAAATGTTTCAGCTGCTGCGGAAAACAATTTGGTGAGTCCTAGAAAAGTTAATCATATAATTACTATATAATCTACGATTTCACTCCTACGAATAGACCCAGAAAAACCTGAAAATAGATACTCAAATACATGTGCACACACGTTCATAGCAGCATTATTCATGCCAGCCAAAAAATGGAAACCATCCAGATGTCCATCCAACAGTGAATGGGCAAATGAATCAGGGTCCATCCATACACCGGAATATGATTCCCTAAAGAGGAATGATGCTCTTATACGGATGAAGGCTGCGAGCCCTGAGAACACAAAGCTAGTGAGAGAGGCCACAGACCACACGCAAAACTCCCATTTAACCTGATTGCATTTTTTTTGTTTTGAGACAGAGTCTTGCTCTGTTGCCCAGGCTGGTGTTCAGTGGCACGATCTCGGCTCACTGCAACCTCTGCCTCCCAAGTTCAAGCCATTCTCCTGCCTCAGCCTCCCAAGTAGCTGGGATTACAGGCATGCACCACCATGCCCAGCTAATTTTTGTATTTTTTTGTAGAGATGGGGTTTCGCCATGTCGGCCAGGCTGGTCTCAAACTCATGACATCAGGTGATCTGCCTGCCTCGGCCTCAACAAAGTGCTGATTGCATTTTTATGAAAGATTCAGAGGAGGCAGTACATAGATGCAATGCAGATTGCTGGCTGCCAGGGGCTGGGGGAGGAGGAGGGAGGAGTGACTGGTGATGGGTGCGAGGTTTCCTCTTGGGGTAATGCAAAGCTTTGGGAACTTGTGGAGGTAATGGTTGCACGCACTGAATGTACTAAATGCCAGTGAATTGTCCACTTAAAAATAGCTCATTTTGAGATGTGAGATTCACCTCGATTTACCAAAAACAACGAAAACAAAATCTATACTTCAGACCACACAGCTGATGAACACAGAGCCGGCCCGGAGCACCTCACACTCATCAGCCTGCCTTCCCTGACCGCTGTAGCCCCATGTCACTGCTAGCCCCCACCCCCACCTGCCTCCCCACGCTCTCCAAAGCCTCTCTCTACTTGTCCACTCGCCATTTGCCTGTGATCACGGTCAGGCTTCCTGTGCTGGTCACCCACCCTCTTCCGCTGGGCAAGTCCAGCGAACAGCACTGCAGGGGCATTTGCCTTTTTCCCCCAAAATGTTGCAAAATGCTTCCATAAAATGACTCAGAAAAACCCAGGGAGGCCACCTACAGTGGCTCATACCTGTAATCCCAGCACTTTGGGTGACCGAAGTGGGTGGATCAGGAGTTCAGGACCAGCCTGGCCAACATGGTAAAACCTCATCTCTACTAAAAACACAAAAATTAGCTGGATGTGGTGGCGGACGCCTGTAATCCCAGCAACTCGGAGGCTGAGGTGGGAGGATCACCTGACCCAGGGGGCGGAGGTTGCAGTGAACTGAGACTGTGTCACTGCACTCCAGCTTGGTCGACAGAGCAAGACTCCATCTCAAAAAAAAAAAAAAACAAAAAGGAAAAGGGAAAGGAAGGGAGGGGAGGGGAGGGGAGGGAAGGGGAGGGAAGTGGAGGGGAACCCAGGGAGGACAGGACCCAAGCAGGTCATCTCCTGAGGCGGCTGCTTTGCCCCTCTCTGGAGATCTCAGGGCTCCATCTTCCGAAGCTTCTCCCTTCTCCTCTCAGTCGCCCCACACCTCAAGGGCCTGCCCTGTGGGGGGTAGGGGGTGGGGAGCTCTTCCTCCTTTGTTTCTCTTGCCTTCGCTCAGCTCAGTCAGTCAGAGCCTGGCCGTGGGGGCTGCTCCTCTCTGAGGCAACAGAATCATTCCTGTCCCCTGTCAAGGTGACCCTCGGTAGGATGGTAGGGTCACTGTCCCCAGATGGCCCAAGGGAAGAGACTGACTGCATTTCACTCAGAGCCCTGGCAGCCGGGATGCTGAGGATGGACCATTTGTCTCCTCTGTCTGTCAAGACACACCTGAGAAGCAGGAGGGGAGCGAATCCACAGAGCTGCCTGCAGGTGGCCCCCTGGGTGGGACTGGACCTCTGCTTCCTGGGGCCACAGGGAAGGTGCCTTGGGCTAAGGGTGGACCCTGGACAGGCAGCAGGTCTCACCATTAAGCTGTGGGTTCTCTCTCAGCACCTCCATCCCAAGCGTCAGGGAAGGACAGGGCGGAAAGGAGCCAGGAAGCTGGTCTCATCCACAGACACACGGGCTTCAAGGTGGAGGAGGCTCCAGCCCAGAGGGTGGACAAGGTGCTGGCTACTGCCCAGTGACTGCCAGGGCAGCCATGAGCTCCTCCTATGAAGCCCCACAGGGGTGGCTGGGACTTGTCACTGTGAAGAGGCTTCAGTCCCCTCCCACAGGTCATCTTGGAGCAGGTGAATTCATTAAAGGTCTCTGGGGCCAGGAGGGGCTCAGCACAGACCCAGAAGGTTCCATGAAGGCCAGAAGCAGTGCCCTCAGCTTTGGCCAGGACCCTCCTGCTTGCACTTGGTTGGCCACCCAGGGCCTGGGTGCTCCTGCCTCCCTCTCAGCAAGCGGAGTGCAGCAGCGTGGGCAGCGGCTTGCTGCAAACTCACCCCATCCCCAAAACGACCTTGAGAGGATGCCCCACCATCCAGGGAGACTGAAGACTCAAAAGGCCCAGCCTGCTCAAGGAACTCAGCCAGTGAGTGGCAGAGCCTCCTCTCGTCCCAAAACTCTGTCTCTGGCCACCCCTAAGCACTGCCCCTCTGGTGGTATCAGGAACCCGAAAAAGAAGCCTCAAGCAGGGCCGGCCAGGAACTCTTCTCCCAGGCTTGCCTCCATCTATGCACGAAGCCCACCTGCCCAAGACTCACCTGGGGCATTTGGTGAAATGCAGTCCTGGGCCCCCCACCCTCCCCACCTACTTGAACAGGATCCGGAGGGTTGGAGCCAGCACGCTGTACAGCCAGCTGAGTCCCTCCCTCCCCAGTCTCTGAGGTGGCAGGGCCTCCCCTTTTGTCTCCATCCCCCTTTCTTGCCACAGCTCCCTTCTCAGGACTACATTGCTCTTTCCCTCTGAGCTGGTCTGGCTCTGTGGGGGTCACCCAGGCCCCAGGCTCTCAGTGGGTGGGGACCTGATGTAGCATTAACATGTTTCTTCTGTTTGACTGGCAGGTCAGGGACAGTCTGGAGGTAGGCAAGTCATCAGGATCCAAAACCAAGGAGAATGGAGGCTCCAAAGACCACCATTAGAGGGAAGAAGATAGCCACTGTCCCCAGGCAGAGCCACCAGTCACACAGGGACGGGATCCCAGAATGAGCACTGGGCAGGGGTCTCAGGGACACTGAGAGGGCTTCCATCTTCCCTGTGAGCAGCCTTGGACAAGTCACCCGCCCCAGACCCTCCATACCCCATGCTCTGTCTCCTCAGAGAGTGAGCATTCAGAAATGTGGCACTCTCTGAAGTCCATGGCTGGGATATCCACAGCTGTCACTACCTTCTGAGTTGTGGTCCCTGTCCCATTTTCGGCTTCACAGTGCATGAATGCAAGCCCGGAGTCAGCATCCCCAACTTGGCTCAAGACCTTCTTCTTGGGGGTCCCTGTCACATCTGCTTAAGTTAACCTTTTATTGCAGCACAATATGGATAAAGAAAAGTCTAACACTATATGTCCAACTCCGTGGATTTTCAGAGTGAGCACATTCATGTCCTCAGCTCCCAGATCAAGAAGAAAACGTTGCCAGCTCGCCAGTCACCTGCTACCTCTTCCTGTCATTAATCCTCCCAAGACAACCACGACCTTGGCTACTAACCGCAGAGGCTAATCCGGTCTCCTTCGGAATTACGCGACACGTACACTCTTGCGTCTGGGCTCTTTCCTCCCACATGGAGTCTGAGCCTCCCCATGTGACGTCATAGCTCCCTCCTCTCACTGTAGCCAAGGCCATCTCGTGAACAAAGCACCATCCATCTATGCATGCCTCTGTGGATGGACGCTTGGCTCGGTTTTGAGTTTGGGCGATTATGAACGATGCTGTCATGAGCAGTCTTTTGGTGAACACGTTGCACACGTTCCCTTGGGCGAAAGAATTGCCGGGTAGCTGGGTGGACGTGTGTTCACCTGCCGTGGGTCCTGCCAGCTTTCTCAAGTGGTCCTACCACTGCCCCCTCCCTCCACCAAAGTGGGAGGCCACAACCTGGGGATGGCTTTTTCTTTTGAAGCACTCTCTTGCTTGTATTTAGGGTAATACTGTGATCGTGGTTTGTATTTCTGTGATGAGTGAGCTTCAGCACCTTTCTCTACGCCGTCATCTTTTTCCTTTCTTCACTCTGTGTACAGGGTATGTGTGATATATTGGTACACGCATTCAATTTGCAGTGATCAAACTGGGATTTTCGGACTGTATCCCTTCAAACATTTACCATTTCTTTGTGTTAGGAACATTATGAATCCTCTAGCTATCTTGAAATACCCTACGAACTATTGATATCAATAGTCACCTTACCATGCTATGGTCAGCATCAACGGTCACCCTGTTAATGACTATTGATCAATAGTTGATACTGGCTATATCAATAGGCACTCTGCCGTGCAACCAAACACGAGAACAGATTCCTCCTATTTTTGTGCCTACTGACCAAACTCTTCATCCTCTCTCCAACTCCCTACCATTCCCAGGCCCTGGGAACCACTATTCTACTCTCTACTGCCAGGAGATCTGTCTTTTTAGCTCCCACATATAAGAACATGCAGTATCTGTCTTTCTGTGCCTGGCTAATTTCACTTAATATTATGACCTCCAGTTCCAACCATGTTGCTGCAAATGATGGGATTTCATTCTTTTTATGGCTGAATAGTATTCCACTGTGTATATAGGAACCACATTTCCTTTACCCAGTGTCCTCGATGAACACTGAGGTTGATCTCATCTCTTGGCTACTGTGAAGAGTGCTGCAGGAAACGTGGGGATCATCCGCCCTTTCATACGGACATTGCAGAAGTTCTTCATACATTCTGGCCACTAAACATAGACCTACATATAGGCATAGATATAGATATGGATGTGGATATGGATATAGATATGGATATGGATAAATTAGATATGGATATAGATATGAATATGGATAGATTGGATATGGATATGGATACAATTATGGATATGAATATGAATGTGGAAGTAGATATGGATATGGATATAAGTATTGATATGGACATGTTGGATATGGATATGGGTATGGATATAGATATAGATATTATAGATATAGATATGGATATAGATTTGAATGGATTGGATATGGATGTGGACATGGATATGGATGTGGCCATGGATATAGATTTGGTTATGGATATAGATGTGGATATGGATAGATTGGATAAGGATGTGGATGTGGATACAGAGATGGATATAGATGTGGATATTAATATGGATATAGATGAAGATATGGATATGGATGTGGACATGGATACAGATATGGATAGATTGGATATGGATGTGGATGTGGATTGGATGTGAATATGGATATGGATATGGATACAGATATGGATAGACTGGAAATGGATATAGAGATGGATATGGATATAGACATATTACAGATATGGACATGGATTACAAATGTCCTCTCAGACTCTCTCAAGGTGCTGCTTCTCCTTTATTCAGTTAATGCAGGGACTTACAGTGATAGCCTCTCCCGTGTTAAACCACCTCCCCATTCCTGGAATAAATCAGCTGGAGCGTGATGTGCTCACTTTGTGCGTGCTGTTTGGCCGGTCTGCCAGGGTGGCTTAGGACTATTGCACCACATTCATGAGCAAGGTCCACCTCTAACTTTATTTTCTTTTCTGGATGTGTCGGCGGAAGGTCTGCGTATCAGGATTCAACTGCCTCAGAAAAGCAGCCAAGAGGCATCTGTCTTTCTCTGTCCTCTGCAAGAGTCCATGCAAGGTGGTTTGCTGGACACTTTCATGGTCAATTTGAGGAAAGGCCCACACAGCTCATCTCCGTCAGGCCAGGGGACCATGTCTGGGGTCAGGCATCAGTGACCTTGTCTACGTTCTCATGGGGTAGGAATGTGGGGAGTGGGAGGACCTTGGGTTGTCACATGACCAAAGCCCCTGAAATGGGTTTGAACAGAGGGCAGGGGCAGCAGCAGGGCCTCCGCCTTCTCCTCCATGTTCCTTCTCAGCACTCTGTTCCTCCAGGGCCTCCCGCCACCCTCCCACCCACCGTCCTGGTTTTCTCCTGGTCCATCTAGGCCCCGCCTCCTCTGTCTCCACCTCTCTCTCAGCCAGGACTATCCACAGACCCCTCCCGATGCCGTGTGTGTGTGTGTGTGTGTGTGTCTATGTGTGTGTGTGTGTGTCTGTGTATGTGTGTATGAGTGTGTCATGTGTCTGTGTGTGTGCCTGTGTTTATGCGTGCATGTGCATGTGTTTGTATCTATATGTATGTGTTTGTGTGTGTATGTGTGTGTGTGTGTGTGCAGGTTTTGTGTGTGCATGTGTGCATGTGTTTGTGAGTCTGTGTGTGCATGTGTGCACGAGCATGTCCGCGTTCTGTGTGTGTGCGTGTTTGTGTGTTCTGTGTGTGTGCGTGTTTGTGTTTGTGTTTATTTGTATGCGTGTCTGTGTGTTTATGTGTGTGTGCAAGTTTGTGTGTTTGTGTGTGTGTTTGTATGTGCGAGCATGTGTTTGTGTGTGTTCTGTGTGTGCGTGTGTTTTGTGTGTGTGCATGTGCTTGTGTGTGTGTGCACATACGTGTGCTCCTCTGCATGTGTGTGTGTACGGCCAGCAGCAGTGTTTACTGCTAGGAGATTCTGCCTGCTGCTGGAGGCTACCCTGGTCCTTCACTGGCTGTGGGTGGGACTCAGGCCTGTGCCGCCTCCGCGGCCTCTCCCACGCCCCCACCCCCACCATCACCACCTCTGCTTCCTCTGTTTCCCAGCCCTGCTGCCGGAGCGGGCAGCCCCGCAGTGGCCCTGCCGCATATGCTTGAACAATGTCCTATAGCGCCATGAAAGACGCAGAAGGGTGGGTCACCAGCGCATGTGCCGACTGAGCTCCCGGCTGAGGGGCGCAGACAGGCAGCAGGGCAGAGCCTGGCGTGGGCAGGAGCTGGGGTGGAGGCGGGCCCTGCCCTGCGGGCAGCTCGACTCCTGCGGGGCCACAAAGCGGTAGTGCCTCACCTCTGTGCCTCCAAGGCCAGGCCATCGCTGCCAAGGCGAGGCGAGGAGGAGGGCGCCCTGTGGCTGACAACCAGGCTAGTGTCCCCTGTGAGCAGACGCGGCACCTAAATTACGTATGGCCCAGGACAGGTGCTGGCCGGGCTGCCCAGGAGGGGGTTGCCCACCGCCTTTCTTCAGGGGTTGTTCCCTTAATGACACCTGAAAATGGGCAAGCAAGCATGTGCGTTCAGCCGAGCGCTGCCCTCACCTGATAGAAATTCGGCTCTCTGGCCTCAAGGATGCGCCGTCGATGCTCTGGGAACAGGGGCTTAGGGAAGGACCTAGCCCCACTCGTGCCAGATCAGCCAGTCACGATGATGGCTGATGCTCGCTGATGTGGGAGGGCTCCAGCCTCCAAATGTTCCTAGCCAAGGCCTCGCTGAGGTCCCCTGCTGGCCCTGACCAGGAGCTGGACCCGAAGCCCAGGCCCCACCTGCCACATCGTCAGCATGACCCTGGCTGGCCTGGGCAAAAGAGGCAGGCGAAGGTGAGCGTCCAGCGAGAAGTACCATGGTCTGCCCCAGCGAGGACTGCCCTCTTCCGCCAGCCCACATCTCTGGTCTAACACCCCCAGCCCTCCAAGGAGACAAATTACCAGGGAGCCCAGAAACCTGGATTGGAACCCAGGGTTGGAGCCCGGGTTAGAGTCCAGGATTGGAGTCCAGGATCAGCGTCCAGGATTGGAGCCTGAAACTGGGGTCCATGAGCTCTGGCCCAGGCCCTGCCGCTGACTCACACCATGCCCTTGGGTACATCCCTTCCTCTCTAGGCCCCGTGGCCCTGTCCCCAGAGGAACAGAATTATTTCAGGTGACAAGGACTGTTCCCACCCCAGCAGTCTACAGCTCCATGGGATCTGGGCTACATGAAGCCAATGTGTGGCCCTGGAGATCCCCTGGGCTGTTGGGGGCGTGGGGATGAGCGCCCTTCCATCCTGGAAAAGCGTCTCCGTGGGCTTTCTCCAAGCCAGCGGTTTTGTGGGCTCTCAGCAGAATTTGTGTTCCTTGTTATCATTAATTGCAATAATGAAAATTATAGTAACGTCCTAATCATAGGCTCCTGGGCAGGATGGTGGCTTCCTTAAGGGACTCTGTAACACTGAGGAGAGGAAAGGTCCCAGAAACTAAAGAAGCTCCCCAGGCTTGGGGCTGTAGGGGGGGAAAGGCCTGCAACCCCAGCTAGAACCGGTGGCCACAGATGGGCACCTCTGCAGCGAGGCAGCATCCACAGGAGTGTTTCCTGTCCCAGGGCTTGGCTCTGGAGCTCGGAGAGCCTGACCTGGCCGAGGCTCATTCATTGAAGCAGAATCCCCAAGACAAGCTTACTCCCCTTGCGCCCCCAGGAGCCCCTCCTCTCCCCTCTGCTGCAGGCACCTTGTTTCAAAAGAGATCCTAGATCCTAGCAAACTGAATTCACCACGTTGGCACCAGGGAGAGGAGAGGGGGAGGTAAGGACAGGGAGGGAGAGGAGAAGGTGTTGGGAAAGCTTTGCCTGCAAAGGCCTGACATCCAGGCGGTGCCCCTTTCTCCCACCCCCACCCCTGCCCTCTTAGCAGAAGGCAGCTGCCCTCAGCAACTGCCCCTGAGACCACCCTCACCCGATGGCTGAGTCATAGCAGCAGTCCCAAAGAGAGAGGAGCTGATGGACCAGTCTGGGCCCAGTTCCTCGATAGCTGTGGCCAGGGTGGTGAGGGGGGTCACATAGAAGCAACATGGGTTAGGGGGTGGTAGTTAAAGGGTGGGCTACCAGCACTGTGGGAGGCTGGGCCATCACCCCCAAAGGTGCCTGCCTGCTATGGATCGTATCCTATCAATAGGAGGTGTGGAAGACAGAGCTGGTTGAGTTTGATCCGAGAAACAGAGAGAGGACTTACAGGGGTGATGTCTGGCCTTCAGAAACTTGGGCAATGGCCAAGGGAGGGATGAGATGAGTTCTGTGGCCCCAGAACGCTGGGCGCAGTCGTGGCACATGGGGAAGCAGGAGCAGGCTTTAGCCTGATGGCAGGAACCTGCTAGGAACTTAGAGAGCCGACACACAGGGAAAGGCCACCTCAGCAAGGAGTGAGCCCTATAGCGCTGCGAATCCCTGGATGGACTCATATCCACCTGCCAGGGACAGGGACAGGGCAGAGCAGGGTCCACTGCGGCCTCTAAGGCCTGCCCGACAGCGTCAGCATCCTCCAGGGGTTTCTCCCTGTCCTCATGGGCCTGCTCACCTCGGCAGCCTCCGCGATGCACGTCTCCCTCAGTGTCCTCCCTCTAGACACTCAGGATCCCATGGCCCACGTTCTCTCCTTTCCTGGGTTTGGCACTTGCAAGTCACTCTGCCATCCCCTCCTCATCCTTCACTTCTCTTCGTAAGCATCAGCTCTTCCAGGAAGATGAGAGCCGCCCCTCCCTTATCATAAGGAACTCTCGTGCTTGTTTGAAAGCCCATGTCCCTGTGGACTTCCAGCATCACAAATGCAGGGACCACCTCAGCCCGGTTTGCTTCTCCATCCCAGAGGAGAGCACAGGGCCTGGCACACAGCAAGTGTTTAAGAAACAGGTGTCGAATGAATGAAAGAGTGAATAATGTCAAAGGGACAGGGGGCAGGTTCCCAACATGGGACCCACGGGCTCTCTGGAGACACTGACATCTCAGGGACTCCTCCCGGGGGTCCAGCTGGGTATAAACCCAGCTCGGGAAACCTCCAAGAAGTGAGGGTTGATGAAGGCCAGAGGCAGCTGATGGGGCTGAGGCGAGGCAAGGTGGGACTGGCATTCAGGGAGGCAACTGAGCATGTCATTTTCTTGTTGGTTTCACCCCCTCTCTTTATTTATATATACACCTCACTTCTTCTCTGGAAGCATCAGGGAGTCGGGAGGTATGGATTCTAGTTCTGTTCCTGGGGAACCCTAATGTAATGACTTCCCCTCTTGGAACCTCGATTTTCTCAACTTTGAACTTCACCACTTACGCCGGATAATTTCTCAACCTTATATCCCGGGCTGGCAGGTGTCCTCAGGGTCTGAAGTCCTGGGCAAGCACTCTCAGAGCCTGGGTCTGGACTGGACTTCCAGTCTCCCCATGGCCACCCAGCCAGTGGGACAGAAGCCACCTAAAAAGGAGACCTCTTCATCCAGGCGCGGTGGCTCACACCTGTAATCCCAGCACTGTGGGGGGCTGACACACGCAGATCACCTGAGGTCAGGAGTTTGAGATCAGCCTGACCAACATGGCAAAACCCCATCTCTACTAAAAATACAAAAAAACTTGGATGGGTGTTGTGGCGTGCACCTGTAGTCTCAGCTACCCAGGAGTCTGAAGCAGAAGAATCACTTGAACCCAGGAGGTGGAGGTGGCAGTGAACTGAGATCATGCCACTGTACTCCAGTCTAGGCAACAGAGTGAGACTCTGTCTCAAAAAAAAAAAATTAAATTAACAGAAACAAAAAAAACCTTTTCCCAGTTCATGTCCAGAAAGTCAGCATAGCCCCCCAGCTGTCCTTCCCCGCCGAGTCAGCAAGGCGGCAAGCACAGCACTGCAGGCACCTGGCTCCAGGCCGGAGTGTGGGCGTGGGTGGGCTTGCTGGAGCCCCCGCTGTCCTCCGTCACAGGCAGTAACTCAAGGGTTTGAGACAGTTGCTCATGCTAGACCCCCCGGGTCTGACTCCCTCCTCTGCTGTGTATTAGCTGTGTGGGTGTGCGGCTGGTGCTGTGTGGGTGCATGTGAGGTCTTAGAGGCGGTCTCCAGGAGACCAGGCTGTGCATCGGACGGCAGGGAGAGCTGAACCCAGCTGCTCTGCAAGCTGCACAGCGTGTGCGCACACCAAGCTTCTGATTTTTAATGGGTTTTACCCATATCTTGAACTGCAAAATGCATCTACCCCTTCCTTCCTCCCTGTGGGGCCACCTTTCTCGGGTCACTTTGGAGGGCACTGTACTGTGACTGAGATGCAGCTCCTCACCCCAGGACCTCACTCCCTTCCATGGGGTGACGGACTCGTGCACACATCACCAGAGGAGCTGGCAGACTCTGAGGAAGCCTTGTTGGGGGCTGGGGAGAGGGTGCTGGTGATGGGGGGGGATTGACGGGAGCTTGGCAGAGAAGGGACCTTTGAGGTCCCTGGGGCCCAGCAGGGCTGAGCTGCATGCAGCAGTCTTCCTGCATCTGCTTTCTTAGGGCCCGTTTACAAGGGGGCTCAGTGGACTTCCAGGAGGAGAACGTGGACCACATCTGGACCTGGCTGGGGCACCAGAGGCATGTCTGTGAAGACTGGAGAACACAATGACAGGGAGGGATGGGGCCCCCAAGGGGAGGATTCTGGTTCCCTGAGATAATGGAGTCACAGGGTTCAAGGACAGGTACCTGTAGCCTCTCGACCTGTCCTGGAAAGAAAACAGCCGAGTGAGGCTCCTGCACTCCTCCCCACTGTCCTCCATAGCTCAGGCAGCCTAGGACAGGGCCCCCAAGACTACAGAACACGGGGGGGATCGTCTCCCCCCTCCTCCAAAGAAAGCAGTGAGCCTTGGGCTCCAGGCCACCCATTATGACACCAAGGTGACAACCAGCAGTGATGGGAAGAGGTCGGGGCTGACCATCAAGGACGTGTGAGGGCCCCCGGGCCTTCCAGGGATGGTAGAAGGGGAGAGAACACAAACTGAGTGAGGCCAAGGTCCTGCACTAACAAATAAAAACACACCTACACAGTTGGCCTGTACACACGACTGTGACTCACTTATCCCCAAAGGCTTGGAAGAGTGGGGGCATTTGATTTGCTTAACATAACTTGCATGACATAAACATAATTTCAGTGGAATGACATGTGAAGGAAGGGAATTCCAGGTGGAGGATAAAGTTCAAAGTCCAATAGATTCCCAAGGACTCCCACTCACCAACCACACATCAATCCAAACACCTATCCACCCACTCACTCACCCATCTATCCCTCCATCCACCTGTTCATCCATCTATCCATCCATCCATCCATCCATCCCTCTACCCATCCATCCATCCATCCATTCATCCATGCAACCATCCATCCACCCATCTATCCATCCATCCATCCATCCACCCACCCACCCATCTATCCATCCATCCACCCACCCATCCATCACCCATCCATCCATCCATCCACCCATCCATCCATCCATCCATCCGCCCATCCATCCATCCATCCACCCACCCATCCATCCATCCACCCACTCATCCATCCATCCATCCACCCACCCATCCATCCAACCATCTATCCTTCCATCCAACCAACCACCCATCCATCCAGTCCATAAACTGACTCTGGAGAGCCACAGGTATGAATCCTTTCCTGAGCACTCACCCTCCAGTGGGGAGTGTGATACGCAAACACAAGTAACTGCAAACCATGAGACACCCATGAAGAAAAAGAACCAGGAGCTGTGAGCGAAAACATTATGGGAGCTCATCTAGATGGGGTGGGAGGAACGGCCAGCTGCTTGGGAGTATCTGGATGCTAACATAGCACACAGTAAGATCAAAACTGTAACCTGCTTTATTGGAATGTTTATATGATCCTGAAATCATTCCACAAATGGTCTTCAAGACCCAAAGTCTAATGCCAGCTCATTGGCAACTTTCAAAAGGCTACCTGCCCTAGGCAAACAGCTGTGCTGCTGGCTGTAGGCAGCCTAGAGGCTCAAGGGAGACCCAGCAACCAAGACCCCACAAGAGCCTCCTTTGCCTGCAGTTGCATCATGAGCTGAGCCCTCTGTGGCAGCAGGGAGGCGGGAGAAGGAGACCATGGAGAAGGAGAGGGAGAGGGAGGCAGGATGAACCCTGCATTCCATTATCCAGGGAGGCCAGAATGCTGATGTGTGCACTTAGCCCAAATCTACTCCCGGAAAGGAATGACAAACTAAAAGTCTGACCTGTTTCCCAGCCTTCTGCATTTTCTGTTTGGAATCGAGGAGGAAACTGGCATTTGAAGAGTGGCCCTGTGGTACAAAGCCGTGGCACCACCACCATGCCTTCCTCTTAGGAGCCTGGCTAGATTCCAGGAAGGGTCTTCCATCCAGGAAGAGCCCCTCAAGAACTTAGCTTGCTGGATCAGTGGTACCAGCCAGCCCTGGGCAGAACTGGTCAGACTCCCCAGAGCCCCTGCCACCCCCAGCACCTGGTCAGCCCTGTCTTGTTCTTCACCCTAGCCCAGCCCAGCTGCGGCTGCCTCCCCTCAGGATGGCTAGCAGGGTCCCCCCAGCAGTCTCCCCGACCCCACCTCACACCGGCGCCTCCAGTTCTCAGCCTGGACTAATGACAATCTTTGATGACCAAAAGGTATTCATGGTGGAGACCTTCACCTGAAACAGGGATGGCCGGCATCTGACGCAGTGCTCTGTGCGGCTGCGCTATCTGCTTCCAAGCAATGGACTCCTGGGGCACAAGCCTCATTGTGGAGCCCTTCAAGGTGGGGGCGGGTCACTGCAGACCCTTTCCCTTCCTGCTTCTGTCTCGACATCACAGTCAACCTCCAGCAGAGTCTCTCTGTTCATTGTCCTGTCTGCTTCTGCCTTCCCTCATTGATAGCCGAGGGGATGGGGAAGCAGGAGCTGACCACTTTGTTGAATATAGAATATAGATCTGAAAGGGACCGGGGCATGTTGGCCTGACCTCTGGGAGGCTACAAAGTCTTAATGCAGAGACCGAGATCCCCACACCCCTCCTGCATGCGTAACCTGAATAAATAATGTCCAGCTCAGGGTTATTTTTCAAATGTATATGCATGCAGTCGCAAATAATCAAATACAAATTGATTCCAAACCACTACTGAATTCAAAGCAGTTTTTTGTCATTGTGCGTTTTCCCAACCAGTGAAACCTAAAAATAAAAGCACCCGCAAGTGAAGAGATCCTCAAAGGGTTGACATTAAAATGCAGTTCACAGGCTTGAAAAGATGAAGAGCCCCAATTCCACAGCAAATCCTTCTTTTTTGATAAAGAAATTGCTGTTCAGAGAGGTTAAAAGCCTTGGCCAAGGTCACACAGCTTGAGACGGTGGTAGAACCTGAACTCTCCCAGGCTCTGACCTCAGATCAGAGCAATTACTTTTATTCCTCTGAATTTCCACTTCCTCTTCTGTAAAATGGGATTGTTGAGAGAATTAAATGAAAGAATCTGGGCCTGGCGTTTGGCATGGCGCCAGCACACGGTAGGCACTCGGTAAGTGATGACCATCCCATTATTGTTCTCATTATGGCAATTATACTCTCTTGCCTCTTGCATTCTCCCTTTGCTTCTAAGCCAAGTCACACTGGTGAGTTACTTGCCCCCACCCCCCCCACACACACAATGGAGTTGAGTAGGCAATGTGGTCAGATAGCACAGTCCCCTTTAGCACTACCCCACCCTGACCAGCATGCAGGAGTTGAGAAGCAAGCGCCCCTCAGCATGGAGCCCTTGCGTTGAGCTCCCACAGCAGCTGGCACTTTTCGTCTTACAGCTCTGCTCTCTCAGAATTGTCTTTGTCTGGGTCTGTGTGCTACATCAAGGAGCAATCAAAGTGGGGACGGGAACCAGGTGAACACTTCAGCGGGTAGCATCAGTGCTTTACAGAGCAATCAATCAATGGGTCAATGGATGGATGGATGGGCGGATGAATGAATAGATGGGTGAAGGGTGGATGGATGGATGAATGGATGGAGGATGGGTGGATTGGTGAGTAAGTGAATGAGTGGAGGATGGTTGAGTGGGTAAATGAATGGAGGATGGGTGGGTGGGTGGATAAAAGAAAGGAAGGAAATATAGATAGATGAATAGATGGATAAATGGACAGATGGATGAGTGGATGGATGGATAGAAGGAAGGAAGAGGAGAAAGAGTGGATGGGTGGATGGATGAACAGATAAAAGAATGGGTGGGTGGATAGAAGGAAGGGAGGAAGAAAAAATGGATGTATGGATGGATGGTTAGATGGGTCAATGGATGGATGATTGAATGGCTGGGTGAGTAGCAGGAAGGAAGGAAATGTGGATGGATGGGTGGGCAAATGGGTGGAGGTGGGTGGGTGGATGGAAGAAAGGAAGAAAATATGGAAGGATGTCCATTTGTAAATAAATAAATGGACAGATGAGTGGGTGTGTGGATAGAATGAAGGAAGGGAGGAAAGATGGAAGGATGAATGAACAGATGAATGAACGGGTGGATGAATAGAAGGAAAGAAAAGCATATGGATGGATGGATGGATGGATGGATGGATGGATGGATGGACCCTTTGCTCAGGATACTCCCTGGAACTGCAGAGAAGGGGTTAAGCAAGAGGGTGAGGAACGACAGGCGCAATGCTTCAGGAAGACTCCACGTGACATTTCCACAGACTCTGAAACCACCCAGCAGCTGTCCAGAGTCCTAGCGCCCGTGCTCACCCTAGTGTCTCTGCTCACAGCTTGGAGATGGGAAGTGGAGGCCAACTGGGAAATAGGAAGAACCTAGAAAACCTCAGCCCAGTCACCAGAGCAAACCACCTTCTGCCCTAAGCCATGAAAAGGCTTAGAGGCCAGGCCTGTTGGTCACAGAAAAAAGGAGGGACTTTAATGGTGGTGGAAGCAATGCAGTAGGCAGCAGCTAGCTAAGAATGGATTTTCTCTGAGAAGGGCTCCAGCTCCTGGCCCTGCATGAAGGTTGGGGTGCGCCTCTTCCTCCTGAGGCCAGGGCCAGGGCTCCACTTGGGGCAGGAGCTGGCAGCCGCCTGGGGGCTCCTCGGGCCTACATCTATTTGCATCCCGGGCTGCTGGCTTTATTTATTTGTGTTTTTGGCTCCCATGAGTCAGAGACCCCGTGTGCTTTGTTCTGCCACAACATAGCTTCATGGCCTTGGACGGTGCTGCAGCCTTGCAACCCCCATCCCCTCCACGGTGACAACAGAAAGCCACCACACATGTGCACACACACACACACACACACACACACCAGTGCATGCACATGTGCATATCAATGTGCAGGTGCACATGCAGACATGAACACCCACACATGCGTGCAAGCACACACACAGACACACACAGATACAGATACACACACACACAGATACACACACACAGACACACAGACACAGAGACACACACAGACACACACACACACACACCAGTGCATGCACATGTGCATACCAATGTGCAAGTGCACATGCAGACATGAACACCCACACATGCGTGCAAGCACACACACAGACACAGACACACACAGATACAGACACACACACACAGACACACACACAGATACACACACAGAGACACACAGACACACACACACAGAGACACATACACACACACACCAGTGCATGTACATGTGCATACCAATGTGCACGTGCACATGCAGAC
>PVKV010021356.1:0-37759 GCA_004027835.1 Alouatta palliata | reverse complement strand
CATTTGGGGGGAAAAAGGGGAGGGACAGCGGGGGGTGGGGAGTTGGGGAGGGATAGCATGGGGAGAAATACCAGATATAGGTGATGGGGAGGAAGGCAGCAAATCACACTGCCATGTGTGTACCTATGTAACAATCTTGCATGTTCTTCACATGTACCCCCAAACCTAAAATGCAATAAAAAGTATATATATTTAAAAATAAATAAATAAATAAATAAAATAAAAAATATGTCAGTGTATGTCATTTCCATGTTCAAAATCTTCCAGTGGTTTCCCATTGCAATTAAAAGAGTATCTACACTTTTTATTGTGGCCTATGAATCCCTTCACTTTATAGTCTCTGGCTATTTATCCTACCTCATCTCCTGCTACTAGCTCTTGTTTTTCCTTAGCTCAAGCCACACACTGGCCTTCTGCTCTTGCTCTAGCACAACAAACATGTTCCAACCTCAGATTTTTGCATTTGGCATTCTCTCATCTGTTATGGACCGTGTTCCCCAACATCTTGATAGTTCTCATTTTGTTCAGGTCTCTACTCAAATGTCACCTCCTAGTTGAGGTCTTTCTTGACCACTTTGTCTTACATGTCATCAACCACCGTTCTATTCTTATGTACTGATTAATTTCCTTTTCATAGCATCACTAACATACTACACATTCATTATCAACTTTGTTTATTTTGTTCACTGCTATATCTCCAGTGTCTAGAACAGTGATGTAACCTAGAACGTACTCAATAAACATTATCGAATTAATAAGTCCATAACTTTCTGAACAACCTTGGGAAAGATGACTGTCTGTTCTTATCTTAATAGGGCCTGAACAGTCTGTAGAGAAACGGTGGATGGAAACATCTGTTTTCTTTGAACACTATATCTATCTATCTATCTATCTATCTGTCTATCATCTATTTATTTATCTCTATATCTATATATTTAATACATTTATCCACTTAAGTCATAATGGGAAAAGTCTGGGCACCAGCAAGACTTTATTTACAAGGATCTTTAATTAAAGTTTATACACAATCAAATCTACAATGTCTGGGCATTCTAAATTCCTACATTAAGGAGCAGTTTCTCTGATTCCCACTTGATACAATTCACTATCTGAATTAGTTTTGTGGATAATCCTTTTAAACTTAGCTTAGAAGATGCAAGCAAGTCATCCTTGACTAACACAGGGATCAGGGCCACCAATCCTCTATATAGTCGAAATCTGCATATAACTTTTACTCTTTGAAAATTTAAGTACTAATAGCCCACTGTTGATCAGAAGCCTCACTGAAAACATAAAGTTGATTAACACACATTTTGCACGTTGTGTTTTATACTGTATTCTTACAATCAAGTAAGTAACAGAAAAGAAAATGTTATTAAGAGAGTAACATTTACCATTTGATAAGTAGAAGGGAATCATCATAAAAGTCTTTATCTTCATTATCTTCATGTTGAATAGGCGAGGAGTAGGAAGAGGAGGGGTTGATCTTACTGTCTTAGGGGTGGCAGAAGCAAAAGAAAATCTACATATAAGTAGACACTTGCAGTTCAAGTCTGTGTTGCTCAAGCATCAAGTGTATTTCAAACGGTTCCTGATTTAGATTTTGGAACAGCAGTTTTGTCCTCAAATGAAAGAATGTTTGACCCAATACCTGATAGTAAAGAAATTCTCACCAAAAAACAAGAGATCTTAAAATTTTTTTAAATTTTACTTTAAGTTCTGGGATACATGCCATGGTGGTTTGCTGCACCTATCAACCCATCACCTAGGTTTTAAGCCCTGCATGCATTAGGTATGCTCTCCCTCTCCTTGCACTCCACCCACTGACAGGCTCCAGAGTGTGTTGTTCCCCTCCCTATGTACATGTGTTCTCATTGGTCAACTCCCACTTATGATTGAGAACATGTGGTGTTTGCTTTTCTGTTCCTGTGTTAGTTTTCTGAGAATAATCGTTTCCAGCTTCATCTATGTCCCTGCAAAGGACATGATCTCATTCTTTTTTAAGGCTGCATAGTATTTCATGGTGTATATGTGCCACATTTTCTTTGTTGATGCTAGTTTCCTCTTCTACGCAGAAGCTCATTTGTTTAATTAGATCCCATTTGTCAATTTTGGCTTTTGTTGAAATTGCTTTTGGTGTTTTCAGTCATGAAGTCTTTGCCCATGCCTATGTCTTGAATGGTATTGCCTAGGCTTTTTTCTAGGGTTTTTATGGTTTTTGAGTTTTACATTTAAGTCTTTAATCCATCTTGAGTTAATTTTTGTATAAGATGTAACGAAGGGGTCCAGTTTCAGTTTTCTGCATCTAGCTAGCCAGTTTTCCCAGCATTATTTATTAAATAGGGAATTCTTGCCCTGTTGCTTGTTTTTGTCAAGTTTCTCAAAGATCAGATAGTTGTAGATGGGTGGTGTTATTTATGAGGTCTCTGTTCTGTTCCACTGGTCTATATATCTGTTTTGGTGCCAGTACCATGCTGCTTTGGTTACTGTAGGCTTGTAGTATAGTTTGAAGTCAGGTAGTGTGCTTCCTCCAGCTTTGTTCTTTTTGTTTAGGATTGTCTTGGCCATGTAGGCTGTTTTTTGGTTCCATATGAAACTTTAAGTAGTTTTTTCTTATTCTGTGAAGAAAGTCAATGGTAGCTTCATGGGAATAGCATTGAATCTATAAATTACTTTGGGAAATATGGCCATTTTCACAATATTAATTATTCCTGTCCATGAGCATGGAATGTTTTTCCATTTGTTTGTGTCCTCTTTTATTTCCTTGAGCAGTGCTTTATAGTTCTCCTTGAAGAGGTCCTTCACTTCACTTGCAAGTTGTATTCTTAGGTATTTTTATTTTCTTTGTAGCAATTGTGAATGGTAGTTCATTCATTATTTGTCTGTCTACTTGTCTATTGTTGGTGTATAGGAATGCTTGCAGTTTTTGCACATTGATTCTGTATCCTGAGACTTTGCTGAGGCTGCTTATCAAATTAAGGAGATTTTGGGCTGAGATGACAGGGATTTCTAAATATAGAATCATGTCATCTCTAAACAGAGACAATTTGACTTCCTCTCTTCCTATTTGAATACCCTTTATTTCTTTCTCTTACCTGATTTTGCTGGCCAGAACTTCCAATACTATGTTGAATAGAAGTGGTGAAAGAGGGCATCCTTGTCTTGTGCAGGCTTTCAAAGGGAATGCTTCCAGCTTTTGCCCATTCAGTATGATATTGGCTATGGGTTTGTCATAAATAGCTCTTATTATTTTGAGGTACATTCCATCAATACCTAGTATATTGAGAGTTTTTAGCATGAAGAGGTGTTGAATTTTATTGACAGTCTTTTCTGCATCTATTGAGGTAATTGTGGTTTTTGTCATTGGTTCTGTTTATGTGATGGGTTACATTTATTGATTTGCATATGTTGAACCAGCCTTGCATCCCAGGGATGAAGCCAACTTGATCATGGTAGATAAGCTTTTTGATGTGCTGCTAGATTCAGTTTGCCAGCATTTTATTGAGGATTTTCACATTGATGTTAATCAGGGATATTGGCCTGAAATTTTCTTTTTTGTTGTGTCTCTGCCAGGTTTTGGAATCAGGATAATGCTGCTCTCACAAAATGAGTTAGGAAGGAGTTCCTCTTTTTCTATTGTTTGGAATAGTTTCAGAAGGAATGGTACCAGCTCCTCTTTGTACCACTGGTAGAATATGGCTGTGAATCTGTCTGCTCCTGGGTTTTTTTTGGTTGATAGGCTATTAATTACTGCCTGAATTTTCAGAACTTGTTATTGGTCTATTCAGAGATTCAACTTCCTCCTGGTTTAGTTTTGGGAGGGTGTATGTGCCCAGGAATTTATCCATTTCTTCTAGATTTTCTAGTTTATTTGTTTAGAGGTGTTTATAGTATTCTCTGATAGTAGTTTCTATTTCTGTGGGATCAGTGGTGATTTCCCCTTCATAATTTTTTATTGTGTCTATTTGATTCTTCTCTCTTTTCTTCTTTATTAGTCTAGCTAGTGGTCTATCTATTTTGTTAATTTTTTTAAAAAACCAGCTCCTGGATTCATTGATTTTTTTGAAGGGTTTTTCATGTCTCTGTTTTCTTCAGTTCTTCTTTGATCTTAGTTATTTCTTGTCTTCTGCTACATTTGAATTTGTTTGCTCTTGCTTCTCTAGTTCTTTTAATTGTAATGTTAAGGTATCAATTTGAGATCTTTTCCACTTTCTGATGTGAGCATTTAGTGCTGTAAATTTCCCTCTTAACACTGCTTTAGCATTGTCTCAGAGATTCTGGTATGTTGTCTCTTTGTTCTCATTGGTTCCAAAAAACTTCTTGATTTCTGCCTTAATTTCATTATTTACCCTGTAGTCATTCAGGAGCAGGTTGTTCAATTTCCATGGAGTTGTGTGGTTTTCACTGAGTCTCTTAATCCTGAGTTCTAATTGATTGCACTGTGGTCTGCAAGACTGTTTGTTATTATTCCTGTTATTTTGCATTTGCTAAGGAGTGTTTAACTTCCAATTACGTGGTCAATTTTAGAATATATAAGTGTCACATAGCACTGAGAAGAATATATGTTCTGTTGATTTGGGGTGGAGAGTTCTGTAGATATCTATCAGGTCCACTTAATCCAGAGTTGAATTCAAGTCCTGAATATCCTTTCCAATTTTCTGTATCATCGATCTGTCTAATATTGACAGTGGGGTGTTAAAGTTTCCCACTATTATTGTGTGGTAGTCTAAGTCTCTTTATACGTCTCTAAGAACTTGTTTTGTGAATCTGGTTGCTCCTGTATTGGGTGCATATATATTTAGGATCGTTAGCTCTTCTTGTTGCATTGATCCCCTTACCATTATGCAATGCCTGTCTTTGTCTTTTTTTAACCTTGATGGTTTAAAGTATGTTTTATTAGAGACTAGTATTGCATCCCCTGATTTTTTTTTTTTTTTTTTTTTTGCTTTCTATTTGCTTGGTAAATATTCCTCCATCCCTTTATTTTGAGCCTATGTGTGTCTTCACACGAGATGGGTCTCCTGAATACAGCACGCCAATGGGTCTTGAATCGTTATCCAGTTTGCCAGTCTGTATTTTTTAATTAGGGCATTTAACCCATTTATAGTAAAAGCTAATATTGTTATATGTGAATTTGATCCTGTCATTATGATGCTAGCTGGTTATTTTGCACATTAGTTGATGCAGTTTCTTCATAGTGTCTTTGGCCTTTACAATTTGGTATGTTTTTGCAGTGGCTGGTAGTGGTTGTTCCTTTCCATGTTTAGTGCTTCCTTCAGGAGCTCTTGCAAGGCAAGCCTGGTGGTGACAAAATCCCTCAGCATTTCCTTGTCTGGAAAGCATTTAATTTCCCCTTTGCTTATACTGCTTAGTTTGGCTGGATATGAAATTCTGGTTTGAAAATTCTTTCCTTTAGGAATGTCGAATATGGGCCCCACTCTCTTCTGGCTTGTAGGGTTTCCACAGAGAGATCCATCGTTAGTTTGATGGGATTCCCTTTGTAAATGATCTGACCTTTCTCTCTGGCTGCCTTTAACATTTTTCCCATCATTTTAACCTTGGAGAATCTGACAATTATGTGTTTTCAGGTTGGTCTTCTTGAGAAGTACCTTTGTGGTGTTCTCTGTATTTCCTGAATTTGAATGTTGACCTGTCTTGCTAGGTTGGGAAAGTTCTCCTGGATAATATTTTGAAGTGTATTTCTCAACTTTGTTCCCTTCTCCCCGTTACTTTCAGGTACGCCAATCAATCGTAGGTTTGGTCTTTTCACATAGTCCCACATTTCTTTGAGGATTTGTTCATTCCTTTTCATTCTTTTTTCTCTAATCTTGTCTTCATGCCTTATTTCAGCAAGATGGTCTTCAATCTCTGATATCCTTTCTCCCAGTTGATCAGTGCGGCTATTGATACTTGTGTATGCTTTATGAAGTTCTTGTGCTGTGTTTTTCAGCTCCACCAAGACATTTATATTCATCTCTAAACTGGTTATTCTAGTTAGCAGTTTCTGTAACCTTTTATCAAGGTTCTTAGCTTCCTTCCATTTGGTTAGGACATGCTTTTTTAGCTCAGAGGAGTTTGTTATTACCCACCTTCTGAAGCCTATTTCTGTCAATTTGCCCATCTCATTCTCTGTCCAGTTTTGCATCCTCACTGCAGAGGTGCTGTGATCATTTGGAGGAGAGAAGACATTCTGTTGTTTTTTTTTTTTAATTTTCAGCATTTTTGCACTGTTTTTTCCTCATCTTCATGGATTTATCTGCCTTTTATCTTTGAGGCTGATGACCTTTGGATGGGATTTTTGTGTCAGGTCTTTGTTGTCTTTGTTGTTGCTTTCTGTTTGTTAGGTTTTTTCCTAACTGTCAGGACCCTTTTCTGCAGGTCTGCTCCAGTTTGCTGGAGGTCCACTCCAGACCCCATTTATGAGGGTGTCAACAGTGGCGGCTGCAGAACAGCAAAGATTTCTGCCTGCTCCTTCATAAGCTTTGTCTCAGAGGGGCACTGGCCTGATGCCAGTTAGAGCTCTCCTGTATGAGGTGTCTATCAACTCCTGTTGGGAGGTCTCTCCCAGTCAGGAGGCATAGGGGTCAGGGACTCATTTTAGGAGGCAATCTGTCCCTTAGCAGAGCTCAAGCGCTATGCTGGGAGAATCTTCCTTGTCAGGATCAGCTGCTCTCTTCAAGGCTGGCAAGCGGTAAAGATTAAGTCCACTGAAGCTGCACTCATGGCCATCCCTCCCCACAGGTGCTCTGTTCCAGGGAGATAAGAGTTTTATCTGTAAGCCCCTGACTGCCCTGCCTAGTGAGAAGGAATCTAGAGAAGGAGTTTGGCCACAGCTGCTTTGCCAGGCTGTGATGAATTCTGCCCAGGTCAAACCTCCCAGTCTCCTTAGCACTATCAGGGGAATACCGCCTACTAAAGCCTCAGGAAGGGCTGATGCCCCTCCCCCAACCAAGCTTGATCATCCCAGATCAACTCCAGACTGTTGTGCTGGCAGTGATAATTTCAAGCCAGTGGTTCTTAGCTTGCTGGGCTCTGTCAGAGTGGGACCCAATGACCAAGACCACTTGGCTTTCTGGCTTTAGCCCGCTTTCCAGGGCAGAGGATTGTGCTGTCTTGCTGGGGTTCCAGGCACCACTGGGTGCAAAAAGAAATCCTGCAGCTAGGTCAGTGCCTGCCCAAACAGCCACTCAGTTTTGTGCTTGAAACCCAGGGCCCTGGTGGTACAGGCCCACAAGGGAATCTCCTGACCTGCAGATTGCAAAAATCTGTAGGAAAAGCATAATACCCAGGGCAGGTAGCACAGTCCCTCAACTGCTTCCCTTGGCTAGGGGAGGGAAGTCTCCCAGCTCCCTGTACTTCCTAGGTGGAACAATGCCCCACACTGCTTCTGCTCACTCTCCGTGGGTTGCATCCACTGCCTAACCAGTCCCAATGAGATGAACTGAGTACCTCAGTTGGAAATGCAGAAATCAACTGCCTTCTGCATTGGTCTCACTGGGAGCTGCAGACCAGAGCTGTTTCTATTCAGCCAGCTTGGGCCCTCCTCAAGAAATTTTTTAAAGAAAGATTTGATAAGTTGATTAAACAGATAGGTGTGTTTAAAGATGTTTTCATTCTGTTGGGCAGAGCTGCTAGGTCTTCCTTTTCAGTGGATTGTTTGCTTTGCATTCCAGGGCTTTTTCTCCCTACACAAGACCAGTCAAGGGATTTTCAACTAAACTCCAATACTGGTGCTTTTTCTCAATTCACAGGGAGAAAACATTAAGTTAATATAGAGGAATTTTTCAATATTATAATTACATCTATAATTTTTTTTTTCACACTGGTTGCTAAGAGTGCTAGAGATGACAAAAATGACTGAAGTGTCAGCAATGCAGACCAGTAGAGTAATTTAGAAACGTTTATGCACACGTGTGCTTGTCATTGTATATTGCATACTTGTGCCATATTCAGTTTGTATAAAATTGCTACTACTTTCCAAGATTGAGTTAAATATGTCAGAATTTGATGGTGTTTCTCAAAGAGTACTGAATCCCAGATGCCTTTATCGGAACAAGATTGACAATCTTTTCTTATAGAAACAAACTAAAGTTTACTGAGAGCATAATTTGTCCTATTCTTTAAAAATGTTTTTTAGAAATTTTGAATTCTGTAGTATATTTCATAAATGTGAAAACTGAGAATTTAGAAGAGTAAATGACCTGGTTTAATACACACAGAAGTAAGAAATAGAGAAACCAGTGTGAAATGCATATAGATATGAATCTATACTAAATTAGCAATTAGCAGTTACTTTGTAAGGCTGGCTTGTAGACACCAGTAAAATGCCAAAGTCATATACTCAGTACTCCTCTTTTAAACATAATATTTCAGAAAGATAAAAGAAAAGAATATAATTAACAGCTGTGTAACAACTACCTAGATTAAGAATAATAAAATACAAAACAATAGAAAGCTTTTATGTCCCTTCACATGTTTCCCCCACTCTAGAATCTGGGTTTATTATTTCTATGAATGTTTTTTAACTGAAATTATATTAAATTCTTGGGTTAATTTTGGGACAATTAACATAAATAATCATTAAGTTTTCCTCTCCATAAACATTTTTCACAATTACTTTGGGTTTTATTTAAAGTATTGTAATAACAGTTTGTAATTTCCCCCCACAAAAGTTGTATACATCTTTTGTTAGATCCATTACTTTGTATCTTTTAAAATTTCTGTTGAAAATGGCACCTTTTAAAAATTACATTTTCTAGAACTAGAGAAGCAAGAGTAAACAAACCCTAAACCTAGCAGAAGACAATAAATAATCAAAATCAGGACTGAATTAGTAGACTGAGACACAAAAAAACATTCAAAAGATCAATGAGGCCAGTATATGCTTTCTTTAAAAAAATTAATAAGATAGTAGGACCATTAGTTAAACTACTGAAGAAGAAAAGAGAGAAGATCCAAATAAACACAATCAGAAAAAACAAAGGAGTTATTACTGCTGATCCCACAGAAATAAAAATAACAATCAGAAGGTATTATGAACACCTCTATGCACACAAACTAGAAAATCTATAAGAAATGGATAAATACCCAGACAAATACATCCTGCCAAGACTGAACCAGGAAGAAATTGAATCCCCGAACAGACCAATAATGAGCTCAAAAATGGAATCAGTAATTAATAGTCTACCAATGAAAAAAAGGCCCTGGACCAGATGGATTCACAGCCAAATTCTACTAGATTTACAAAGAAGAGCTGGTACCATTCCTATTGAAACTATTCCAAAAAATTTGAGAAGGAGGGACTCCTCCAGAACTCCTTCTAAGAGGCTAGCATCATCCTGATTCCAAAACCTGGCAGAGACACAATAAGAAAAGAAAACTTCAGGCCAACTCCTTGATGAACATTGATGCAAAAATCCTGAACAAAATACTAGCAAAGCAAATCCACCAGCATATTAGAAAGCTAATCCACCAAGATTAAGTAGGCTTTATCCCTGGCATGCAAGCTTGGTTCAACATATGCAAATCAATAAATGTTATTCGTCATATGAACAGAACTAAAGACAAAAGCCACATGATAATCTCAATAGATGCAGAAAAGGCTTTTGATAAAATTGAACACCTGTTCATGTTAAAAACTTTCAATAAACTAGGTGTAGAAGAAACATACCTCAAAATAACAAGATTCATCTATGACAAACCCACAACCAAAATCATACCATATGGGAAAAAGCTGGAAGCATTTCCCTTGAAAACTGGCACAAGACAAGAATGCCCTCTCTCACCACTGCTATTCAACATGGTATTGTAAGTCCTGGACAGAGAAATCAGGCAAGATAAAGAAATAAAGGGCATCCAAATGGAAAGAGAAGAGGTCAAACTATCCCTATTTGCAGATGATATGCTTCTATATCTAGAAAAACTCATAGTCTTGGCCAAATTTCTTTAAGCCGATAAACAACTTCAGCAACATTTCGAAATACAAAATCAATATGTAAAGATCACTAGCATTTCTATACACCAACAACAGCCAAGACAAAAGCCAAATCAGAAACACGATCCCATTCACAATTGCCACAAAACAAAACAAAACAAAACAAAACAAAACAAACAAGGAATACAGCTGAAAGATCTCCACAATGGAAATTACAAAACAATGCTGAACGAAATCAGAGTCAACACAAACAAATGGAAAAATATTCCATGCTCATGGATAGGAAGAATCAATATTGTTAAAATGGCCATACTAGCCAAAACAACGTAGATTCAGTGCTATTCCTATCAAACTACCAATGAACTTCTTCAGAGAACTATAAAAACCTTTTAAAAATCATATGGAACCAAAAAAGCTGAATAGCCAAGGTGATCCAAGCAAAAAGAACAAGGCAGGAGGTGTCATGCTACCTAACTTCAAACTATACTATAGGGCTACAGTAACCAAAACAGCATGGGACTGGTACAAAAGCAGACACATAGACCAACAGAACAGAATAGAGAGCACAGAAATAAGGTCTCACACCTATAACCATCTGATCTGTGACAAAGCTGGCATAAATAAGCAATGGGAAAAGGACTCTCTATTCAATAAATGGTGTTGGGATAACTGACTAGTCATATGCAGAATATTGAACATGGACCCCTTCCTTACACCACATGCAAAAATCAACTCAAGATGGACTAGAGACTTAAATGTAAAACCCAGAACTACAAAACCCCTAGAAGACGACCTAGGCAATACCATTCTGGAAATAGAAACTGTTGAAAGCAATTGCAACAACAGAAAAAAGTGACAAATTGGATCTAATTAAACTAAAGAGCTTCTGCAGCAACAGACAATATCAACCAAGTAAAAAGATGTCCTACAGAATCAAAGAAAATGTTTTAATATTTCCAAAAGTGGTACATATATACCATGGAGTATACATTAGGTCAGCTAATGTGGAAAGCACTGTGATGATTCCTGAAAGGGCTAAAAACAAAACTACTGTTCAACCCAGCAATCCCATTGCTGGGTATATACCTAATGAAATATAAAACATTCTACCATAAAGATACATGGACATGTATGTTAATTGCAGCACTATTCACAATAGCAAACACATGAAACCAACCTAATACCCATCAATGGTAGACTACATTGTAAAATGTGGCATATATACTATACAACATGGAATACTATGCAGCTGTGAAAAATAACAATATCATGTCCTTTGCTGGAACATAGATGAAGCTAGAGGCCATTATGCTCAGCGAACAAACACAGGAACAGAAAACCAAAGACTACATGTTCTCACTTGGTGGGAGCTGAATGATGAGAACACGTGGACACAAACAGGAACAGAGTAGACACTGGGGCCTAAGAGAGGGTGGAGGGTGGGAGGAGCGAGAGTGTAAGAAAAAATAACAATTGGGTACTAGACTTAGTACCTGGGTAATGAAATAATCTGTACAGCCAACCCTGGTGACATGAGGTTACTTAGATAACAGACCTGCATGTGTACCCCTGAGTCTAAAATAGAAACTCCAAAATAAATAAATGATAAATAAAATAAAATAAAAAATAAAATTATGTTTTCTAAATATAATAGATTTTAATGTATATATCTTATTTTTACTGAATTTGCTGAAATTTCTTATCAATCCTAGTAATATTTCTATGTTTTTTCAGGTCTTCAGTGTAGACAGTTGTGCATTCTGTAAACGGCGGTAGTTTTATTTCTTACTTTTGTAATCTAATAAATTCTATTCTCCTTCTTTTTAATTCTTCTCTTACCATGATGGATAGAATCACCACAAAAATGTTGAAATGAAGTAAAGATAACAGTATATTTGTCTTAATCCTTCTTTAAAAAATAAGGCTGCAAGATAATTGAATACGAATTTTAAGGTAAGATATGGCTTCTGGCTTTATTGATAACTCAAAGTAGATACCTAAATAGTAAAATTATTGTATTTCTTGGTTTAGATAAGAACTGGGAATTGCAGGACTATTTCATGTTAAAATTTGGGGGAAATTTTTAACAATAAGAAATTATAATCAGTTTTATCTTTTACATGCAGCTATTATTTACAAGAAAGCTAAAATGACTAAATAATACTCAGAAATAAACTAATATTCTAAAGGGAATGAGTAAATGTACACTGAAATCACAAAGGGCAGTTTAAAATTTGCCATTTAAGGTTGAATTAGTGGAAAAGATTTGCATCACAAAAAAGACAATTATCTCAAAATGATAGAGTATCACAAGCATAAACTTAGAGACATAAATTAATGCATGTCATTATTAAAGTTTTTATGGAAACAAATACAATTTCTCTAGTGTGAAAAAAATAAGGCTCCTAAATGTCATTATTGTATACATAGAAAACCCTCAGGACTCCCCCCTAAAAATGTTAGAACTGATAAGTAAATTTGGTAACACTGTGGTATACAAAAACAATATGCAAAAATCAGTACCATTTTTATACACCAATAATAAACTTTCTGAACAGAAAACAATACCACTTATAACATCTACAAAAAAATAAAATACTTCTGAGTAAATTTAACCAAGGATGTGAATGATCTGCACAATGAAAACTATAAAATATATATGAAAGAAACTAAACAAACAAATAAATGGAAAGACATCCTGTGTTCTTGAATTAAAAGAATTAGTAGTGTTAAATGTCCATATTACTCAAGGTGATATATAGATTCAATGACATTACCATCAAAATTCCAATGACATTTTTTCACAGAAATAGAAAAAAAAATCCTAAAATTCATAAGGAACTCAAAAGACCTCGAATAGCCAAAACAACTGAGCAAAAAGAATAAACCTGGAGGCATCATAGGACCTGATTGCAAAATACACTTCAAAGCAATGAAAACAGCATGTTACTGGTGTAAAAACAAACACACAGGCCAATTAAGTGAAATAGAAATCCCAGAAGTAAATCCAGGCATTGATGATCAATTGATTTTTGACAAAGGTGCCAAGAACACACACTGAGGAAAGGACAGTCTCTTCACTAAATGGTGTTGGGAACACTTGATATCCACATGTAGAAGAATAAAATCGGACCCTTATCTCACTCCATACACAAAAATCAAGTCAAAAACTTAACCACGAAACCTGAAAGTGTAAACTTCCTAGAAGACAACAGAGGAAAAAGTTTCATGACATTGATTTAGGCAATGATTTATTTTTTGATGTGACCCCAAAGCACAAGCAACCAAAGCAAAAGAAGAGAAATGGAATTACATCAAACTAAACAGCTGTTGCATAGGAAAAGAAACAAGCAGCAGAGTTAAGAGATGACATAAAGAATGAAAGAAAATATTTACAAATCATACAGTTTATAAGAGGTTACTACTCCATTGGAGAAACTGGGTGAAGGGTAGATAAGATCTCTGTATATTATTTCTCAAAACTATTTTTAGTTTAGGGGTTAATATTTAAAGCATGTAAGGTGTTCAAAAAACTCAATGGCAAAAAAAAAAAAACCTAATTAGATTAATCAAAAAATAGGCAAAAGACCTACATAGACATTTCTCTCCAAAGGAGACATACATATCTCTAACAAGTATATGAAAAAATGATCAATACTCCTAATCATCAGGAAAATGCAGTTTAAAATCACAAAGAAATATCAACTAACCTTGTTAGAATAGCTATTGTTAAAAAGACAAAAGAGCAAGTGTTGGTGACAAGGTGTAAAAAAGGGAATCCTTGTACACTGTTGGTAGGAATGTAAATTAGTACGGTCATGATAGAAAACAATGTGGAGGTTTCTAAAACAATTAAAAATGGAACTGCCATATGATTCAGCAATCTCACTACTGGGTATATGTCCAAAGGAAATAACATCCATATATGAAAAAGATATCTACACTTCCATGTTCATTGCAGCATTACTCACAATAGCCAAGATATGGAATTAAACCTCCATATTGCTTTCCACAATGGTTGTACCAATCTACATTTCCACTAATAGTGCATAAGAGTTTCCTTTTCTCCACACCCCCACCAACATTTATCTTTTGGCTTTTTGATTATAGCCATCCTAATGGGTGTTAGGTAATATTTCATAGTGCATTTGATTTGCATTTCTGTGATCATTAATGATATTTGGCATCTTTTCGTATTCCTGTTGGTAGTTTTTATGTCTTTGGAAAAAAAGTTCTTTTTTCCATCTTTTAATTGGTTTGTTTTTCTACAATTGAGTTACAGGAAATATTCATAAATTTTAGATATTAAACCATTATCAGATATATGATTTGTAATTTTTTCTGGTATATAGGCTTCTGCTTCATTTTGTTTACTGTTTCATTTGCTCTGCAGAAGCTTTTTAGTTTTATGTAGTACCATTTATTTATTTTTGCTTATGTGAACTTAGCCTTTGGGGTCATATCCAAAAAATCACTGCCAGGGCCAATGTCAAGGAGCTTTTCTTCTATGTTCTCTTCTAGAAGTTTTACAGTTTTATATTATATTTAGGTCTTTTAGCCATTTAGACTTGATTATTGTGTATGGTGTAAGATAAGAGTCTGATTCAGTCTTCTGCATGTGGAAATCTAGTTTTTGTAGCACCATTTATTGAAGCAGCTATCCTTTCCCCATTGTGTCTTCTGGTTTACGTTATTGAAAATTAGGTGACCATACATGTTTAGTTTTATTTCTGGGCTCTCCATTCTGTTTCTACTGGATGATAATGTATACTCTTTCTGATATGTTGCTGAATTCAGTTTGCTAATATTTTATTGAGGATTTTTGCATCAATACTTAGAGAGACTGACCTGTAGTTTTACTTTCTTATGATATCATTGTCTTACTTAGTTATCAAGGTGATGGTGACTTCATAAAATGTTTCTTTTAACTCTATTTTGGAAAAGTTTAAGAAATATTAGCATTAATTATTTGAATGTTTAATAGAATTAAGCTGTGAAGCTATGTAGTCCCGAGATTTTCATTTTTGGAAGGTTTTCTTTATTACTTCTTTCATGTGTTTATTTGTTATTGGTCTGCCTACACTTTCTATTTCTTCCTGATGCAATCTTGGTGGGCTGTATTTTCTAAGAATTTGTCCATTTCCTATAGGTTATCCAATCTGTTGGCATATGCTTTTGCATAATAGGATGTTATGATCCTTTTTATTTATGAGGCATTTGTTGTAATTCCTTTACTTTCTTTTTTTATTTTATTTATTTCAGTCTTCTCTCTTTATTTCTTAGACTAGCTAAGGGTGTGTTTATTTTATTTTTTCAAAAAACCAACCCTTAGTTTTATTATTGTTTCTATGGTTTTACTATTCTCTATTTTCTTTCTTTCTATTCAGATTTTTACTACTTACTTCCTTCTGCTAACTTTGGGATAATTTGTTCTTTTTCTAATTCCTTGAGGTAAAACTGTTGAGTGGACCATTATGTATATGTCTGTTAAGGTCCATTTGGTTTAAGTACATTTCAGTCCAATATTTTCTTATTAATTATTTTTCTGGTTGATCTAACCAGTATTCAAAGTGAAGTATTGAAATGTATTGCTATTCTTCCCCCATGTACATTAATATTTGATTTATGTATCTAGATGCTCCAATATTGAGTGCATATATCTTTATAACTGTTAATCATTTGCATGGAATATCTTCTTCCATCCCTTCATTTTCAGCCAATGTGCACCCTTAAATCTGAAGTGGGTATCTTGTAGGCAGCATATAGTCTATTTGTTTTGCTGTACATTTGGCCACTCCATGTCTTTTGATTGGAGAGTTAACCAACTTACATTCAAGATTATTATTGATAGGTAAGAGTTGCTATTGCCAATTTGTTCATTGTTTTCTGGTTGCTTTGCAGATCTCTTCTTCCTTTCTTGTTGTCTACTATTGTAGTTTGATAAGTTTTTGTAGTGAAAATCTTTGTTTCTTTCTCATTACCACTTGTATATCTGCTGTAGTGTTTTGTTTTGTGATTAACATAAGGCTTACATAAAACATCTTAGAGTTATGATGAAGCTGACAACAACCTAAATTCTATTGCACATAAAAATGCTAGACGTTTACACCCCACTCACAGAACTGTTTTTTCATTTTAGAGATTTGGTCCCTCTCTGTTGCCCAGGCTGGAGTACAGTGGCACGATTATAGGATCATAGCTCACCAAAACCTCAAACTCCTGGGTTTGAGCAATCTTCTCACCTCAGCCTTCTGAGTAGCTGAGACTACAGGCATGTACCATGATGCCTGGGTAATTAAAAAAAAAAATTGTAGAGACTGGTTGCACAGGCTGGCACAATTTATGTTTTTGATATCACAATTTGTATCTTTTTATATTGTGTATTTCTTAACAACTTATTGTAGCTTTGGTTATTTTTTACCCTTTCTGATTTTAACCTTCATACTAGAGATATTTATACACTACCATTACAGTATTGGAATATTCTGGATTTGACTATATATTTACCTCTTCCAACCAATTTTATACTTTCATATCTATTCATGACAGTAATTATTGCCCTTTCATTTCCACTTGAAGAAACACCTTAAGTATTTCTTCTAGGGAAGGTCTACTGATGATGAAGTCCTACAGTCTTTTGCTTCTCTGGAAAATTATTTCCACCTCATTTCTGAAAGATAGCTTAGCTAGATATATTATTAGTTAGCAGGATTTTTTCTCTTTCATCACTTTGAATATACCATCCCATTCTCTAATGGTTTACAATGTTTCTGCTGAGAAATCCACTTATAGTCTAATGGGTATTCACCTATATCTGACTTGACATTTTTCTTGCTACTTTAAAAATTATGTCTTTGACTTTTTAGAGTTTGCTATACTATGCCTTGGAGAAGATCTCGTTGGATTGTGTCTGTTTGGGGAATTTTATATTTCATGGATCTGGATGTCTAAATCTGTCCCAACACTTGAGAGTTGTTCAGCAATTATTTCATTAAATAAGTTTTCTGTCCCTTTCTCTGTCTCCTCTCCTTCTATAAGTCCCATAATATAAAAATATGTTCATTTAATGGCATCCTATATGTCCTATAAGCTGTCTTCACTCTCTTTTGTTCTTTTTTTCCACTCTAAGTCATTTTAAAAGACCTATCTTCACAATTTTCTTCTTCTTGCTCAAGTCTGCTATTGAAGCTCTCTATTGCATTTTTATTTCATTGAATGAGTTCTTCAGATTCAAGATTTGTTTACTTTTAACCTTAATACTAGAGATATTTATACACTACTATCATATTGTTGAATTTCTTATTTAGATCCTAAATTGCTTTCCTAATTTCACTGAATTGTCCATTTGTGTTCTCTTATATATCACTCAGTTTCCTTAAGATCATTATTTTGAATTCATTTTCAGCCAATCCATAGATTTCCAAGGGGGAGGAGGTCACTTACTGGCAAACTATTGTGTTCCTTTGGTAGTGGCATGTTCCCTTGCTTTTTAAATGTTTCGTGTATCACTGTGTTGATATATCTGCACATCTGGTGGCACAGTCATCTCTTCCAGACTCTACAGAGTGGCTTTCATAGGGAAAGACTTTCACCTGCAGACAAGCCTAAGAGTGCTGATTAGGAAAGATGCAGTGGTTCTGATTATGTTTAAATGCAGTGGTGTTGTTTCTATGCAGTTCCTTTGGTTGTGATCAATGTGATCAATGAATGCAGGTGACTTAGTGGTCTAAGCAACATAGGTTTGTAGCAGTGATGGTGGCTGTGTAGGTTATTAGGGCAAGGGTTTTAGGGATCTTTCTGTTCTTATATTCCTCACAGTGGGAATTCTTAGCTTAGATAATCTCTCTTGGTCTTAGGTCTAACACAGTCCAAAGGCAGCCACAGTGGCAAGGAAATCCAGAGCACAGGGGCTTGGAGAAGCTATGGAACTGGGTTCCTGAG
Organism: Alouatta palliata; assembly: GCA_004027835.1. Classification (NCBI taxonomy): domain Eukaryota; kingdom Metazoa; phylum Chordata; class Mammalia; order Primates; family Atelidae; genus Alouatta; species Alouatta palliata. Next base: position 19,884 of record PVKV010021356.1, on the reverse strand, counting down.
CTTGTGAAACTACTGTATCACTTGGGACCTGAGGCACAGGTTTACTTTCCAAGGCATAAATGGATGTAACTAAGCTGGAGTCTATTCCTCTGAGACACACCCCAACAGTTCAGGCATAGAAGGTTGGAATATAGCTGTGGTTTTGACCCTGCAGGGTGCAGCACTGTCACAGCTCTAGGGAAAAATGGGTGCCCCACAAGGTTGTGCCCTGGAGAACAGGGTACATTTGCAATTCAGGACCCAGAATGAACAGGGCATGGTGGCAGCTCAGACCATGGAGGGTAAGGTATCATAAAGTAGTGTCTATGCTTCTGCACAGCAAAAGAAATTGTCAACAGAGTAAAAAGACAAACTACAGAATGTGAGAAAATATTTGCAAACTGTGCATCAAAATAAAATTATCCAGAATCTAGAAGGAAAGTAAACAATTCAATGAAGAAAAAAAAAACACAAATAACTCCATTAAAAAGTGAGCAAAGGACATGAACAGACACTTCTCAGAAAAAGACATACAAGTGTTCAACAAACATGAAAAAATGCTCAACATCACGAATCATCTGAGAAATGCAAATCAAAACCACAATGAGATACCATCTCACACCAGTCAGAATGGCTATTAGTAAAATGTCAAAAAATAATAGATGTTGGCAACATTGTGGAGAAAAGAAAATGCTTATACACTGTTGATGGGAATGTAAATTAGTTCAGCCACTGTGGAAAGCAGATTGGAGATTTCTCAAAGAATTAAGAATAGAACTCCCATTCAATCCAGCAATTCTTTCACTGGGCATATACCCAAAGGAAAATATATTCTTCTACCAAAAAGACACATGCACCCCATGTATGTTTATCACAGCACTATTCACAATAGCAAAAACATAGAATCTGGCTGGACGTGGTGGCTCACACCTCTAATCCTAGCACTTTGAAAGGCTGAGGTGGGTAGATCAACTGAGATCAGGAGTTTGAGACCAGCCTGGCCAACATGGCAAAACCCCGCCCTTGCTAAAAATAAAAATAAATTACCTAAGCATGGTGGCACACATCTGTAGTCCCAGCTACTCGGGAGGCTGAGGCAGGAGAATAGCTTAAACTCTGGAGGGAGAGGTTGCAGTGAGCCGAAATTGTGCCACTACACTCCAGCAGCATTTCTGCTGCAACTTTGCCCCTCCCCAAAGCTCTCGTCTAATTACTTTTGGTCAAAATGTAGTTGTTTAACTGTTTTGATTTTTTTGTGGGGAGGAGAGTGCTAAGAGCTTCAAGTTGGCTGTCTGGCTAATGTCATTTGCTCGCATTTCTCTGATTTTCTTCTCTATATTTTTTGCGGATATATTCTGTTATCCTTTTTCTAATATCTTACTTTGGACCCTCATCTTGCTTTTTATTCCATCTTCCTGTCTTTTTCAAAGATATTAATTTAACATTATACATTTTATTTTACACACTTCTTTAGCTGCATCCATCATTTCATCATTTTTATATTTTAATATAAAATTCTTCCATTTTTAGTTCAATTTTCTAATACTCATTTATGATTTCTCTTTTTTCTATGAGTTGTTTAGATTAGTGTATGTTTATGAATATATCTGTGTGCTTTAATTTCCAGAAGTTTGGAGGTATTAGTTATCTTGCTTATTTTTAACTTTATTGAATCATCATCAGAGAACGGTATCTCTCTGAGCTAAGATTATTTGAAATGTCTTGAGACTTGCTTTATATCATAGAATATGGCTAATTTTCATAAGTGAAATATTATTTAACAATATTTTACACTAGTTTCTTCATTGTAAAATTTGACATAAATTTCTAGATCATAATTGTTTAATTCTGTTGTTCAAATCATCTATAAGTTTAATGATTTATTTCTACTTATGCTTTATTACTGATAAATGAATAAAACTCTTCCATCATGATGTTGCAAATTTCAATTTGAAAGATTGTCAAGTTTTGCATTATATATTTTGATGCTTTTATTTCCTTTGAGTAATTTTAAATTTTTAGAAACACTCTTTAATCCTCGTAATAATTTTTACCTTAAATGTTATTTAATGGGAAATCATGTAGCTATGCAAGCTTTCTTTTGATATTACAGGCCAACATACACTTTTCCATTCTTTTATTTCAATCTTACTGTATTATTATATTTTAGATATTTATCTCCTAAAGAGTACATAGTTGGATCTTAGTTTTTTATTGAATGTGGAAATCTCCATGTATTAACTAGAAAACTTACTTCATTCACACTTACTGTGATTTCTGATGTATCCGGATTTATTTCTACCATTTGTTTTTTGTTTCTCTGTGTTTCTGCTTTTTTCTAGATTGTGCCTTCTTTGGCAAGCAGTAATTTATTTATAATAATTATTCACTTTATTATTTTTATTTTGGTAAAAAACAAGTAAAATAATGGAAAACTTACACTCTTAAAAAAGTTTAAATGTACAATACTGTATTGTCAGCTGTAAGTACAACAAAATTACAGAATGTTTTTGTCATAAATGACTAAAGTATAAGTACAACAAATTTGCAGATTGTTTTCATTGTAAATGACTAATCTCAAAAACAGTCAGCAGAGTACAAAGACAACCCAAAGAGTGGGAGGAAATCTTCACAAATCTATACATCCAACAAAGGATTAATATCCAGAATCTACAAGAAAATCAAACAAATTAGCAAGAATAAAATAAACAATCCCATCAAAAAGTAGACTAAAGGCATGAATAGAGAATTCTCAAAAGAAGATATACAAATGGCTAACAAACATATGAAAAAATGCTCAACATTACTAATGTTCAGGGAAATGCAAATCAAAACCACAATGTGATACCACCTTACTCCCACAAGAATGGCCATAATGAAAAAAAATAAAAAAATAATAGATGTTGGCATGGATGAAATGGGAACACTTCTACATTGTCGGCAGGAATGTAAACTAGCACAACAACTATGGAAAACAGTGTGGAGATTTTTTTAAAGAACTAGAAGTAGAACTACCATCTGATCCAGCAATCCCACTACTGGGTATCTACCCAGAGGAAAAGGAATCATTATATGAAAAAGATTCTGGCACACGCAGTTTATAGCAGCACAATTTGCAATTGCAAAAATATGCAATCGCAAAAATATGGAACCAACCCAAATGCCCATCAATCAATGAGTGGATAAAGAAATGGTGGTATATATATATATATATATATATATATATATATATATATATATACACTGCAGCAACCTGGATGGAAATGGAGACTATTATTCTAAGTGAAGTAACTGAGGAATGGAAAACCAAACATCATATGTTCTCACTCATAAGTAGGAGCTAAGCTATAAGGATGCAAAGACATGAGAATGATACAATGGACTTTGGTGAGTCAGGGAAAGGATAGGATATGAGGAATAAAAGACCACAAATTGGGTTCAATGTATACTGCTTAGGTGATGGGTGCAACAAAATCTTACAAATCACCACTAAAGAAATTATTCATATAACCACATATCACATGGTCCCCCAAAATCTATGAAAATATTTTTTAACAGCCAAAAAACAGAAATTATCCTTATTTTTAAACATTAAATCAGACATTCATCATACATTTAGTATTGCTATCCTCTGTCAAAATTACAAAGTTATATTTTTAGTTTGCTGAAAGCTACTGTAATAAATTTTGATTTTTATCAAATGTTTTTTCCTTCCATTGAAATAACCATGTAATGTCACTCCTTAAATTTGAATTTATAAAATGATTTTCAAATGTTAAACAGCATCTCTAAATAAATTGAACTTGGTACTTAAAAAAATGAACTCTATATCCACTAAACTCTGTATCCACTAAAAAGAAACTGGCCATTTTCTCTTCCATCCTAACCCCTGGAAACAACTATTCTATTTTCTGCTTTAATCATGTAGTATTAGTCCTTCTGTGACTGGCTTATTTCATTTGTCATAATGCCCTCAGGACTCATCTATATTGTAGCATATGACACGATTTTCTTCTTTGGTAAGATTGAACAATATTCCACTGTATGTATGTACCACATTTTCTTTATTCATTCACCTATTAATGAACATTTAGGTTGTTTCCACCTCTTGACTATTGTGAATAATGCTACAGTGAACACTGGAGTGCAAATATTTCTTTGAGATCCTGTTTTCAATTCTTCTGGTTAAATATCCAGAAGTGGGGTTGCTGAATCATATAGTAATACTATTTTAAATTTTTTTAGAAACTTCATACTGTTTTCTTTTAGTGAATATACCATTTTGCATTCCAGCCAATGGTGCACAAGGGTTTCAATTTCTCCATACCTTTGTCAACACTTGGGATTTTCAGATCTTTCTCTCTGTCTCTGTTCCTCTCTCTCTCTTTCTTTCTCTCTCACATATGTGTGTGTGTGTCTGTGTGTGTGTGTGTGTGTTTAAATAATAATGACCACACTAACAGATGTTAGAGGGTCTCTCATTGTAGTTTTTATTAGCATCACATGGATGATTAGTGATGCTGAAAATCCTTTCATATACTCGTTGGTTCATTGTTTGTCTTATTTGGAGAAGTGTCTAATCAAGTCATTTGCCTATTGTTTAATTGAGTTATTGTTTTGTTTCTACTGAGTTACAGGACTTATGTATTTTGTATGTTAACCCCTTATCAGATATATGGTTTGTAAATATTCTCTCCCATTCCATAGGTTGAATTTTCACTTTGTTGATTGTATCTGAGGAGTGCAGACACTCCTCAGATACAGTCCCACTTATCTATTTTTGCTTTGGTTACCTGTGTTTTTAGTGTTATATCTAATAAATCATTGCTAAGACCAATGTTACAAAGATTCTTCCCTATGTTTCCTCTAGTAGGTTTACAAATTTAGTTCTTGTGTTTGTCTTTAATACATTTGGAATTGATTTTCATGCACAGTGTAAGATAGAGTCCAATTTTATTCTGACGCGTGAGGATAGTCAGTTTTCCCAGCGCCATTTGTTGAACCTACTCTGCTTTCTCTATCACATAGTTTGGGCTGCCTTGTTAAAAATTAGTTGCCTGTGTATGCATAAGTTTATTTCTGGGTTCTCTATTCTGTTTCATTTTTCTGTTTTTCTTTTTGTTTTTTATACTTTACTTTCTGGGATACATGTGCAGAACACGCAGGTTTGTTACATAGGTATACACGTGCCATGGTGGTTTGCTGCACCCATCAACTGTCATGTACATTAGGTATTTCTCCTAATGCAATCCCTCCCACAGCCCCTACAACTGAACAGGCCCCAGAATGTGATATTCCCCACTCTGTGTCCATGTGTTCTCATTGTTCAACACCCACTTATGAGTGTGAATATGTGGTGTTTGGTTTTCTGTTCCTGTGTTAGATTGCTGAGAATGATGATTTCCAGCTTCATCCATGTCTCTGCAAAGGACATGAATGCATCCTTTTTAATGGCTGCATAGTATTTCATGGTGTGTAAGTACCACATTTTCTTTATCCAGTATATCATTGATGGGTATTTGGGTTGGTTCCAAGTCTTTGCTATTGTGAATAGTGCTGCAATAAATATACATATGCATGTGTCTTTTTTTTACTGCATTTTAGGTTTTGGGGTACATGTGAAGAACATGCAAGATTGTTGCATAGGTACACACATGGCAGTGTGATTTGCTGCCTTCCTCCCCATCACCTATATCTGGCATTTCTCCCCATACTATCTCTCCCCAACTGCCACCCCCCGCTGTCCCTCCCCTTTTTCCCTCCGACATACCCCAGTGTGTGATGCTGGAGAGGATGTGGAGAAATAGGAATGGTTTTACACTTTTGGTGGGAGTGTAAATTACTTCAACCATTGTGGAAGACAGTGATTCCTCCAGGATTTAGAACCAGAAATACCATTTAACCCAGCAATCCCATTACTGGCTATATACCCAAAAGATTATATAAATCATTCTACTCTTCCTATCTGAATGCCCTTTGTTTCTTTCTCTTGCCTGATTGCCCTGGCCAGATCATCGAATACTATGCTGAATAGAAGTGGTGAGAGATGGCATCCTTGTCTTGTGAAAGTTTTCAAATGGAATGCTTCTAGCTTTTGCCCATTCAGTATCACACTGACTGTGGGTTTGCATAAATAGCTCTTACCATTTTGAGATATGTTCCATCAATACTTAGTTTTTTGAGAGTTTTTAGCATGAATAGGTGTTGAATTTTATCGAAGGTCTTTTCTGCATCTATTGAGATAATCATGTGATTTTTGTCATTGTTTCTGTTTATGTAATGGATTATATTTATTGATTTGTGTATGTTGAACCAGCCTTGCATACCAGGGATGAAGCCAACTTGATCTGGTGGATAAGATTTTTGATGTGCTGCTGGATTTGGTTTGCCAGTATTTTATTGAGAATTTTCACATCAATATTCATCAGGGATATTGGCCTGAAATTTTCTTTTTTTTGTTGTATCTCTGCCAGGTTTTGCTATCAGGATCATATTGGCCTCATAAAATGAGTTAGGGAGAAGTCTCTCTTTTTGTATTGTTTGGAATCGTTTCAGAAATAATGGTACCATCTCCTCTTTGTACCCCTGGTAGAATTCGGTGTGAATCCATTTGGTCCTGGGTTTTTTTGGTAGGTAGGCTATTAATTACTGCCTCAATTTCAGAACATGTTATTTGTCTATTCAGGGATTCAACTTCTTCCTGGTTTAGTCTTGGGAGGGTGTATGTGTCCAGGAATTTATCCATTTCTTCTAGATTTTCTAGTTTATTTGCATAGAGGTGGTCATAGTATTCTCTCACGGTAGTTTGTATTTCTCTGGGATCAGTGGTGATCTCCCCTTCATCATTTTTTATGGTGTCTATTTGATTCTTCTCTCTTTTCTTCTTTATTAGTCTGGCTAGCAGTCTATTTTGTTAATCTTTTCAAGAAACCAGCTTCTGGATTAATTGATTTTTTTGAAGGGTTTTTTGTGTCTTCATCTCCCTCAGTTCTGTTTTGATCTTAGTATTTCTTGTCTTCTGCTAGCTTTTGAATTTGTTTGCTCTTGCTTCTCTAGTTCATTTAATTGTGAGGTTAGAGTGTTAATTTGAGATCTTTCCTGCTTTCTCCTGTGGACATGTAGTGCTATAAATTTCCTTCTAAACACTGCTTTAGCTGTGTCCCAGAGATTCTGATACATGGTGTCTTTTTGCTAATTGGTTTCAAAGAACTTCTTGATTTCTGCCTTCATTTTTTATTTACCCAGTAGTCATTCAGGAGAAGGTTGTTCAGTTTCTCTGTAGTTGTGCAGTTTGAGGGAGTTTCTTAATCCTGAGTTCTAATTTGATTGCACTGTGGTCTGAGAGACTGTTTGTTATGATTTCTGTGATTTTCTTTTGCATTTTCTAAGGAGTGTTTCACTTCCAATTATGTGGTCGATTTTAGAATAATTGTGATGTGGTGTTGAGAAAAATGTATCTTCTGTTCATTTGGGGTGGACAGTTTTGTAGATGTCTATTAGTTCCACTTGGTTCTGAGCTGAGTTCAGGTCCTGAATAACCTTGTTAATTTTCTATTTCATTATCTGTCACATATTGACAGTGATGTGTTAAAATCTCCCACTATTATTGTATGGGAGACTAAGTCTCTTTGTAGGTCTTTAAGAACTTGCTTTATGAACCTGGGTGCTCCTGTATTGGGTGTATATATATTTAGGATAGTTAGCTCTTCTTGTTGCATTAATCCCTTTACCATTATGTAATGCCCTTCTTTGTCTTTTTTTTTTAAATCTCTGTAGGTTTAAAGTCTGTTTTATGAAGATTAGGATTTTAATCCCTGCTTTTTTTTTGCTTTCCAATTTTTTGGTAAATATTTTTCCATCCCTTTATTTTGAGCCTATGTAGGTCTTCACACATGATACGGGTCTCCTGAATACAGCACATTGATGGGTCCTGACTCTTTATCAAATTTGCCAGTCTGTGTCTTTTTATTGGGGTATTTAGCCTGTTTATGTGTAAAGTTAATATTGTTATTGTGAATTTGATTCTGTCATTACAATGCTAGCTGGTTATTTTGCCAATTAGTGGATGCAGTTTCTTCAGTGTCGATGGTCTTTACAATTTAGTATGTTTTTGCAGTGGCTGGCACTGCTTATTCCTTTTCATATTTAGTAATTCCTTCAGGAGCTCTTGTAAGGCAGGCCTGGTGGTGATAAAAATCTCTCAGCATTTGCTCGTCTGTAAAGGATTTTATTTCTCCTTCACTTATGAAGCTTAGTTTGGCTGAATATAAAATTCTGAGTTGAAAATTATTTTCTTTAAGAATGTTGAATATTGGCTCCCACTCTCTTCTGGCTTCTGGGGTTTTTGCAGAGAGAGATCTGCTGTTAGTCTGATGGACTTCCCTTTGTGGGTAACCCGACCTTTCTCTCTGGCTGCCCTTAACATTTTTTTCCTTCATTTGAACATTGGTAAATCTGATGATTATATGTCTTAAGTTGCTCTTCTTGAGGAGTATCATTGTGGTGTTCTCTGCATTTCCTGAATTTGAATGTTGGCCTCTCTTGGTAGGTCGGGGAAGTTCTCCTGGGTAATATCCTGAAGAGTATTTTCCAGCTTGGTTCCATTCTCACTGTCACTTTCAGGTACACCAATTAATCGTAGGTTTGGTCTTTGCACATAGCTCCATATTTCTTGGAGGCTTTCTTACTTCCTTTTAATTCTTTTTTTCTCTAATCTTGTCTTCATGCTTTAATTCATTAAGTTTATCTTCAGTCTCTTATATCCTTTCTTTAGCATGATAGATTCGGCTATTGATCCTTGTATAGGCTTCGTGAAGTTCTCGTGCTGTGTTTTTCAGCTCCATCAAGCCATTCACACTTTTCTCTAAACTGCTTATTCCAGTTAGCAATTTGTCTAACCTTTTTTCAAGGTTCTTAGCTTCCTTGCATTGAGTTAAAACATGCTCCTTTAGCTCAGAGGAGTTTATTATTTCCCACCTTCTGAAGCCTACTTCTGTCAATTTATCAAACTCATTCTCATTCCAGTTTTGTTCCCTTGCTGTCAAGGAGTTGTGATCCTTTGGAGGAAAAGAGGCATTCTGGTTTTTGGAATTTTCAGACTCTTTGCGCTGATTTTTCCTCATCTTCATGGATTTATCTACCTTTGGTTTTGATGCTGGTGACCTTGGGATAGGGTTTTTTTGTGGCCATCCTTTTTGCTGATTTTGATGCTATTCCTTTCTGTTTCGTAGTTTTCCTTCTAACAGGCCCCTCTGAGCAGGTCTGCTGGAGTTTGTTGGAGATCTACTCCAGACTTTGTTTGCCTGAGTGGTGCCTGGAATGCCAGCAAGACGGAACCATTCACTGCCCTGGAAAAGGAGCTGAAACCAGGGTGCCAACTAGTCTACCTCAGTGGATCTCACCCCATAGAGCCCAGCAAGCTAAGATCCAATGGCTTGAAATTGTTGCTGCCAGCACAGCAGTCTGAAGTCAACCTGGGATGCCGGAGCTTGGTGGGGGGAAGGGCATCCACCATTACTAAGATTATTCTTAGGCATTTTATTAAATTTGATGCTGTCATGAATGGGATTTTTCCCTTAATACCCTTTTGGGTTGTTTATTATCAGTGTATAGAAACATCATGATTTCACGTCAATTTTATATTCTGTAAATTTGTAGAATTTATTTATTGGTTCTAACAGTTTTCTGTAAAATATTTTGGATTTTCAAAATATAATACCACATTATCTGTTAACAGAGATAGTTTTTAACTTTTTTCTTTCCAACTTGGATGCCCTTTATTTCTTTTCATTGCCTAATTGTTCTGACTAGTACTATGTTGAATAAAAGTATCCCTTCAGTTATGTCAGTGTTTGTTCCATGTTTGGGTAGTTTGATTTGGGGTACATATGTATGTATAATTGTTATATTTTCCTGCTGACTTGATCCTTTTATAAGTATATAATGTCCTTTGTCTCTTGTGAAAGTTTTTGACCTAAAGTCTATTTTCTCTCACATAAATATGGCCATCCTTGCTCTCTTTTGGTTACCATTTGCATGGGATAATTTTCTTCCATTCCTATTTGTTGACTGTTTTTATTGTGAAAGGCATTGTGTTTGGCCAAGTGCTTTTCTGCATCAATTGTAATGATCATATGCTTTTTATCCTTCATTTTGATAAAGTGGCATATAACATTGATTTTTTAATGTTAACCCATTTTGGCATCTCAGGTACAAATCCCATTGGGTCATGCTGTATGATCCTTTCAGTGCACTGTTGCATTCTGTCTGCTAGTATTTAGTCAACAATATATTTATCAGGAATGTTGGCCTATAGTTGTTGTTGTTTTGTCACATTTTTTATTGGCTTTGGTATCAGGGTAATGCTGGCTTTATTTTTCACATATTTTGGGTCTGTGTATGCTTAAATCTAAAATAAATATCTTATAGACAACATATAGTTTGACAATTTTTAATCCATTCAGCCACTCTATTTTGATGGGAATTTTAATTCATTTATATTTAAAGTAATTATTCATAGGAAAAAACTTACTACTGATATTTTGTTAAGTGTTCTATCTTTTTAGCTTTTTTTGTTATTCTTTTCCTCTGTTGCTGTTTTCTTTTGTGTTTCTTTGGAATTTTGTAATGACATGCTTTATTTCTTTCTCATTTTCTTTTGTATATATTCTGCAGGCATTTTCTTTGTAATTACCATGGGGTTTACTTAAAGTATTCCATAGTATAACGATCTATTTTAAGCTAATAACAGCTTCAATCACATGAAAATATTCCTCCCACTCTGTATGTTATCTATGTCACAAATTATATCTTTTTATGGCATATCCATTAACATATTTCATAGGTATAGTTATTCTTTATACCTTTGTCATTTAATTTCTATAGCAGAATTAAAGTGATCTGCATGCCACTGTTACAGTATTACAGTATTCTGTAATACTTTATACTTTGTAATTAATCCTTTATTCTTTTCTATACTTTCATGTTGTTGTTTAGTGTCCTTTCATTCCAGCTTGAAGGACTTTCTTTAGCATTTCTTGTTGGGCAGGTCTAGTGACAATGAACTCCCTCAAACTTTTGTTTATCCTGGAATGTCTTTATTTATCCTTCCTTTTTGAAGAATGTCTGGCTGGATATAGTATTCTTGATTGACAGGTTTTTTTTCTTTTTCTTTCTTTCAGCACATAGACTATATCATCTCACTCTTATTTAGTCTGCAATGTTTCTCATGAAAAATCTGATAGTCTTACGATGATTCCTTTGTACATGGTGGGTCACTTCTTTACTTGCTGTTTTCAACATTTTCTCTTTGACTTTTGACTGTTTGACTATAATGTGTTTTGACATGGATTTCTTTGGATTTATCTGAGTTGAAGTTTATCAGCTTCTTGAATGTGGATGTTCATTTCTGCTCCAGATTTGAGATGTTTTCAGCCATTATTTCTTTAAAAAATCTTTCTGGTTCTTTCTGTCTTTCCTCTCCTTCTGTAACTTCCATATTGCATAAATTAATTGGCTTCATAATATCCTACAAGTCCTTACAGCATTCTTCACTCTTTTTCATTCCTTTTTGTTCTTTGGGTAATTTCAAGTGGACTGTCTTCAAGTTCACTAATTCTTTCCTCTGTTTTATTAAAGCTGCTGTTGAATAACTCTAGTGAATTTTTCAATTTGATTATTGGATTATTCAGTTCCACAATTTGTTTTTTTTATATTTTCTATCTGTTTGTTGAAATTCTCATTTTGTTCATGCATCATTTCCTTGAGCTCATAGAGTATCTCTGTAATAGTTACTTTGAGTTTTTGACACATAGTTTATGTACCTTCAGCTCTTTAGGATTGGTTTCTGGAGAATTGTTCTGTTCTTTTTGGGTCACATTTCCCTGTTTTTTGTATTTTATAACTTTTTGTCATGATCTTCACATTTGAAAAAATGGCCTTCTCTCCCAGTGTTTATAGACTGGCTTTGTACAGGGTAAGAATCTCGCTAGTCAGTTTGAGTCAAGATTGTGTCTATCTGTGGCACTGAAAGTTCTCTATTTCTACAGCAGTAAGTCTTTTTACATTCCTGTTCACATCAGCCACCAGGCAATTGGCCACATCTTGAGTTGGTCAATATAGATATCAGTCCCTCAAACAGCCCTCGAGAAAGCCAGAATGCTGAACAATGCTCCATTCCTATTCTCTCTGTCTCCTGAGAGGTCTCAAGTTGTGCACCTTCTCCAAATTGTGTCAAGCCATGCCCTTTGCAGCAAACTGTCCCCTGCTCTTATTGTTCTCAGCAGTCCCTAAGCATCTAAATGATGCCAGTTCTATTAGCACTCCAAACGAGGAAATACAGAAACCAGTACCTTGGGCAGCCCTCCAAAAGCCAGAACATTGGACACACAGTTCTCTCTTCTCTTCCAGAAGCTTCGGCATTCTGTCTCAGGAGTGAGCTGTACTGGCTTAGTGAAGTGCTGGCATTGATAAAATGAAATGGTTCTTCTTATCTATTTCAATGTGGCTGTTCTTGGTTTTGTGCTTGCGTGGGGTACTACAGCTTCTTAATTGGATTCTCAAATCTCATAAAAGTATTTTAGTCCATAAAGCATTATTAAATTGGTGTTTCTATGGGAGAACAATGTCTTAGACTTCCTATTCTGCCATCTTGCTGACATCACTCCTCTGTATATATCTTTTTAATTAATTGAGTTTTAAACCTCTTTCCTTCTCTAGTCAATAAAAAAAATCTTTTTTTCCTATACTTTTCTTCATATCCTTGCAATTTTAGCATATATACCCAACAAATGTAAGTCCTGGTTTATAATTGCTTTTCAGCTTTTGTTTTCTGGCCCTTTGACATTTGCATTCATCTATTGTTAGGTTTTATGTGAATGTAAAATGTTTTATATATTTATCGAGGATGTCTAGGTTTTTGTGATACAATATTTTTCAGGATTTTTAGTCAGCTGTCTTTCCAGAAACAGAGACCAAATATCTTTATAAAGGATTAATTTTTTAAAAATACTTCTTAAATTTTCAGTGCTTTGAAATTTGATTACCATCAGGACAGATTTAATATCTTTCTGTACTGTTTCCTGAGTATTTATGTACAGAGGTTATAAAATAATTAAAAACAAAGGAGAAATTGATGGGAAAATTGCTAATCAGATTTTTAATAGAGGGGAAATATATAACAGAAAAAGACAGGTACTTTTACTTTGAGGAAAGGCCACTGAAACAATGAAAACATTCTCAGTCTGTTTTCTCTAACTCTCAATCTTATTTATAACTCTGGTTTCTCTTTCTCCACTGTGATTGTTAATTTTATATGTCAGGTTGGCTAGGCTATTGTACCTCATTATTTTAATCAAGCAATAATCTTAGCTGTTGCTGTGAAGGTATTTTGTAGATGTGGTTAACATCTGTAATTAGCTGCCTCTAAATAAAGGAGATTACTCTAGATAATGTAAGTGGAACTCATCTAATTAGTTAAAGGTCTTAACTGTAAAAAATAAGTTTCCTGGAGAAAAATAATTTCTGCCTCAAGACTACAGCATCAGCTCCAGCCTGAGTTTCCAGTCTCCTGGCATGCCCTACAGATTTTGGACTAACCAACCCCCACGATCACATGATCAAATCCCTATAAATAAATCTAGAGGGTGGGAGGATCCAAGATGGCCAAATAGGAATAGCTCTGGAGTGCAGTTTCCAGCAAGAACAATGCAGAGGGTGAGTGTCCACTGCATTTCCAAACAAATTTTCACTGCCTACAGACCAGGAGATTCCGAGCCGAAAAGCACCATGAGTTTTCAGCATGGTGATTTCAGCTGGTGCCAGGTTGGTGCACAGAAACTCACACAAATCTGGGTGGCTGTTTCAATTGGTGCCTGGAATGCCTGGGAAACAGAGCCACCCATTCAACTGAAAGGGAGGGGGCAGAGAGAGGGAACCAGGTGATCTAGCTCGGCGGGTACCACCCCCACAAAACAAGCAATCTGAAATGCTCTGGATTGAGAGTTTCTCAGCAAGTGCAGCTGGACTCAGGATGGTCCAGCTCAGTGGGGGAAAAAGGGACCACCACTACCAGGGCAGTCCACCCTTACTGAGGTAGTTCACACAGCAGCTGGGCAGAGCCTGCAGCAGCTCAGCAACACCCTGCTGGCAGACTGTGACTAGACTATTCCATGCAAGGCAGCGCATCTATTAAAAAAGGCAGCAGCATGACAGGAACTTATAAATAAAACTGACCTTCATAGGACAGAGCACCTGGGAAAAGAGGTGATTATGAGTTCCGCTGCAGCAGACTTACAAGTACCTGTCCAGCATCTCTGCATGGAACAATGGAGCTCCCAGCACAGCACTTGAGCTCCTATAAGGGACAGACTGTCTCCTCAAGCAGTTCCCCAACACCCATATAACCAAAGAGATACCTGATAAAGGAGAGCTCAGGCCGACATGTGGCAGGTACCCTTCTGGGAGAAAATAACAGAAGAAGAAACTGGCAGCATCTCTTACTGTACTTCAGCCCCTGCAGCTGATTCCCAGGCAAGAAGGGTTTGGAGTGGATCTCCAGCAGTCCTGCAGCAGAGGGGCCTGACTGTTAGAAGGAAAACTAAGAAACAGAAAGAAATAACTTCATCATCAATAAAAAGGACGTCCAATCAGAGACCCCATCCAAAAGTCACTAACTACAAACACCACAGGTAGATAAAGCAACTAAGATGGGAAGAAGTCAGAGCAAAACGAATGAAAACACCAAAAACCAGGACACCTCTCCTCCTCCAAAGGATCACAACTCCTCATCAGCTAGAGATCAAAGATGGATGGAGAATGAATCTGATGAATTGACAGAAACAAGCTTCAGAAGGTGGGTAATAACAAACTTCTCAGAGCTAAAAGAAGATGTGCTGACCCAATGCAAAGAAACTAAGAACCTAGAAAAAAGGTAAGATGAGATGCTAACTACCATCAACATCTTAGAGAAGAATATAAACGACTTGATGGAGCTGAAAAAAACAGCACGAGAACTTCACGAAGCATACACAAGTTTCATTAGCCGAATCGACCAAGCAGAAGAAAGGATATCAGAGATTGAAGATCAACTCAATGAAATAAAACGAGAAGGCAAGAATAGAGAAAAAAGAGTGAAAAGAAATGAACAAAGCCTCCAGGAAATATGGAATTATGTGAAAAGAGCTAATCTATGTTTGATAGGTGTACTTGAATGTGACGCAGAGAATCAATCCAAGCTGGAAAACACTTTTCAGGATATTATCCAGGAGAACTTCCCCAACCTAGCAATCCACACCACCATTCGAGTCCAGGAAATACAGACAACACCACAAAGATATTCCTCAAGAAGAGCAACCCCATGGCACATAATGATCTGATTCACCAGAGTTGAAATGAAGGAAAAAATGCTAAGGGCAGCCAGAGAGAAAGGTTGAGTTACCCACAAAGGGAAGCCCATCAGACTCACAGCGGATCTCTCAGGAGAAACCCTACAAGCCAGAAGAGAGTGGGGGCCAATATTCAACATCCTTAAAGAAAAGAATTTTCAACCTAGAATTTCATATCCAGCCAAACTAAGCTTCATAAGCAAAGGAGAAATAAAATCCTTTATGGACAAGTGATTGGTGAGAGATTTCATCATCACCAGGCCTGCCTTACAAGAGCTCCTGAAAGAAGAACTAGACAAGGAAAGGAACAACCAGTACCAGCCACTCCAAAAACATACCAAATGGTAAAGACCATGGACACCATGAAAAAAATGCATCAACTAATGGGCAAAATATCCAGCTCACATCAAAATGGCAGGATCAAATTCACACATAACAATATTAACCTTAAATATAAATGGGCTAAATGCCCAATCAAAAGACACAGACTGGCAAATTGGATAAAAAGTCAAGACCCATCAATGTGCTGTATTTAGGAAACCCATCTCACGTGCAAGGACACACGGACACACATATGCTAAAAATAAAGGGATAGAGGAAGATTTATCAAGCAAATGGAGAGAGAGAAAAAAAAACCAGGAGTTGCAATCCTAGTCTCTAATAAAACAGACTTTAAACCAACAAAGATCAAAAGAGACAAAGAAGACAAAGACCATTACATAATGGTAGAAGGATCAATGCATCAAAAAGAGCTAACAATCCTAAATATATATGCACCCAATACAGGAGCACCCAGGTACATAATGCAAGTTCTTAACGACCTACAAAGAGACTTAGACTCCCACACAATAATAGTGGGAGACTTTAACACTCCACTTTCAATATTAGACAGATCAACGAGACAGAAAATTAATAAGGATATCCAGGATTTGAACTCAGATCTGGACCAAGTGGACCTAATAGACATCTACAGAAATCTTCACCCCAAATCCACAGAATACACATTCTTCTCAGTAACACATTGCACCTACTCTAAAATTGACCACATAATTAAAAGTATATCACTCCTGAACAAATGCAAAAGAACGGAAATCACAATAAACAGTCCCTCATACCACAGTGCAATCAAATTAGAACTCAGAATAAAGTAACTAACTCAGAACCACACAGCTTCATGGAAACTGAACTGGCTCCTGAATGTCGACTGGGTAAACAATGAAATGAAGGCAGAAATAAAGATGTTCTTCAACACCAACCAGAACGAAGACACAACATACCAGAATCTCTGGGACACATTTAAAGCAGTGTCAAGAGGGAAATTTATAGCAAGAAATGCCCACATGAGAAGTGAGGAAAAAATTTAAAAAATTTAAAAAAAAATTAAAATTGACATCTTATTGTCAAAATTGAAAAACCTAGAGGAGAAAGATCAAAAAAACTCAAAAGCTAGCAGAAGAAAGGAAATAACTAAGATGAGGGCAGAACTGAAGGAGATAGAGACATAAAAAACCCTTCAAAAAGTCAATAAATTCAGGAGCTAGTATTTTGAAAAGATCAACAAAATAGACAGACTGCTAGCCTGATTAATATAAAAGAAAAGGAACAATAATCAAATCGATTCAATAAAAAATGATAAAGGGGATATCACCACTGATTCCACAGAAATACAAACTACAATCAGAGATTATTAAAAACAACTCTATGCGCATAAATCAGTAAACCTGGAAGAAATGGATAAATTCCTGGACACTTGCACCCTCCTAAGCCTAAACCAGGAAGAAGTTGAAACCTTGAATAGCCCAATAACAAGGGCAGAAGTTGAGGCAACAATTAATAGCCTACCAACCAAAAAAGTCCAGGTTCAGACGGGTTTACAGATGAATTCTACCAGACGTACAAAGAGGAGCTGGAATCATTCCTGAAACGATTCCAAACAATACAAAAGGAGGGAATCTCTCCCAAATCATTTATGAGACCAACATCATCATGATACCAAAACCTAGCAGAGACTCAACAAAAAAAGAAAACTTCAGGCCAGCATACAGATGAACATAGATGCAAAAATCTTCAATAAAATACTGGCAAACTGATTGCAACAGCATACCAAAAAGCTTATCCATCATGATCAAGTAGGCTTCATTCCAGGGTTGCAAGGCTGGTTCAATATATACAAGTCTATAAACATAATCCACCACATAAACAGAACCAAAAACAAAAACCACATGATTATCTCAATAGATGCAGAGAAGGTCTTCGACAAAATTCAACAGCTCTTTATGCTAAAAACTTTTAATAAACTAGGTATTGAAGGAACATATCTCAAAACAAGAAAAGCTATTAATGACAAACCTATAGCCAATATCATACAGAATGGGCAAAAACTGAAAGAACTCCCTTTGAAATCTGGCACTAGACAAGGATGCCCTCTCTCACCACTCCTATTCAATATAGTATTGGAAGTTCTAGCCAGAGCAATTAGGTAAGAAAGAAAATAAAGCATATTCAATTAAGAAAAGAGGAAGTCAAGTTGTCTCTATTTGCAGATGACATGATTGTATATTTATAAGACCCTAACATCTCAGCCAAAAATCTCCTTAAACTGACAAGCAACCTCAGCAAAGTCTCAGGATACAAAATCAATGTGCAGAAATCACAAGCCTTTCTATACACCAAAAACAGACTAACAGAGAGCCAAATCATGAGCAAACTCCCATTCACAATTGCTACAAAGAGAATAAAATACATAGGAATACACTAACAAAGGATTTAAAGGACCTCTTCAAGGAGAACTACAAACCACCGCTCAAGGAAATAAGAGAGGACACAAACAGATGGAGAGACATTCCATGCTCATGGTTAGGAAGAATCAATATTGTGAAAATGGCCATACTGCCCAAAGTAATTTATAGATTCAATGCTATCCCCATCAAACTACCTATGACCTTCTTCACAGAACTGGAAAGAAACACCTTAAACTTCACAGGGAACCAAAAGAGAGCCGGTGTAGCCATGACAATCCTAAGCAAAAAGAACAAAGCTGGAGGCATCATGTTACCTGATTTCAACCTATACTACAAGGCTACAGTAATCAAAACAGCATGGTACTGGTACCAAAACAGAGATATAGACCAATAGAACAGAACAGAGGCCCTGGAGGTAATGCCACACATCTACAACCATCTGATCCTTGACAAACCTGACAAAAACAAGCAATGGGGTAAGGATTCCCTGTTTAATAAACGGTGTTGGAACAACTGGCTAGGAGTGGGCAGAAAGCAGAAACTGTACCCCTTCCTGACACCTTAACCTAAAATTAACTCCAGATGGATTAAAGACTTAAATATAAGACCTAACACTGTAAAAACCCCAGAAGTAAACCTAGGAAAAACCATTCAGGACATAGGCATAGGCAAGGACTTCATGACTAAAACACCAAAAGCAACAGCGACAAAAGCCAAAATAGACAAATGGGACCTATTTAAACTCCAGAGCTTCTGTACAGCAAAAGAAACAACCATTAGAGTGTACTGGCAACCAACAGAATGGGAAAAAATGTTTGCAATCTACCTGTCTGACAAAGGGCTAATATCCAGAATCTACAAAGAACTAAAACAGATTTACAAGAAAAAAACAAACAAATCCATCCAAAAGTGGGCAAAGGATATGAACAGACACTTTTCAAAAGAAGACATATATGAGGCCAATAAACATATGAAAAAATGCTCATCATCAGTGATTATTAGAGAAATTCTAATCAAAGCCACATTGAGATACCACCTCATGCTAGTTAGAATGGTGATCATTAAAAAATCTGGAGACAACAGATGCTGGAAAGGATGTGAAGAAATAGGAACACTTTTACACTGTTGGTGGGAGTGTAAATTTGTTCAACCATTGTGGAAGACAGTGTGGTGATTCCTCAAGGATCTAGAAATAGAAATTCCATTTGACCCAGCAATCCCATTACTGGGTATATACCCAAAGGATTATAAATCATTCTATTATAAAGACACATGCACACATATGTTCATTGCGGCACTGTTTACAATAGCAAAGACCTGGAACCAACCCAAATGCCCATCAACAATAGACTGGACAAGGAAAACGTGGCACATATTCACCATGGAATACTATGCAGCCATAAAAAATGATGAGTTCGTGTCCTTTGTAGAGACATGCATGAATCTGGAAACCATCATTCTCAGCAAACTGACACAGGAACAGAAAATCAAATACCGCATGTTCTCACTCACAGGCAGATGTTGAACAATGAGAACACATGGACACAGGGAGGGAAGCAGCACACAATGGGATTTGTTGAGGGGGGCAAGGGAGGGACAGTGGGGGGATGGGGAGGTTGGGGAGGGATAACATGGGGAGAAATGCCAGATGTAGGTGATGGAGGGATGGAAGCAGCAAACCACTTTGCCATGTGTGTACCTATGCATCAATCCTGCATGATCTGCACATGTACCCCAGAACCTAAAGTACAATAAAAAAGAAAAAAGAAAAAGGAACAGAA
>PVKV010021355.1:0-37765 GCA_004027835.1 Alouatta palliata | reverse complement strand
AGGGGGAGGGAGGAAGGGGAGGGAGGAGGAAGGGATGGAGGGGAGGAGGGAGAAAGGAGGGAGGGAAAAAGGAGGGAGGGAGAAGGGAGGAAAGGAGAAGGGAGGGACTTCAAACTCAATGTTCAAAGTGACCTTGGAGGAAAAGCAATAGTTATTTAAAAAGAGACAGACAGACAGACACCTAGGAGTCAGATCAACCAACTGCAATGGATGGGTCTTATCCGGGTCCTCATTCAAACCCATAAACCACACAAAAGCATCTATGAGACAGTCAGAGCTGTAAGACCACTGACTGGATGTTGGATGACATGATGAATTCTAAGTAAGTTTTTAAGGTATGATAAAGGTATTTTGGAATTTTTTTTTTTTTTTTAGACAGGATCTCACTCTGTCATCCAGGTTGGAGTGCAGTGGCACAATCTCAGCTCACTGCAACCTCCACCTCCTGGGCTCAAGTGATCCTCCCACCTCAGCCTTCCGAGTAGCTGGTACTACAGGCTTGCACCACCATGCCCACCTAATCTTTGTATTTTTTTATAGATGGGGTTCCTCTATGTTGTCCAGGCTGGTCCTGAATTCCTGGGCTCAAGCAATCTGCCCACCTTGGCATCCCAAAGTGCTGGGACTACAGGTGTGAGCCACCATGCCCGGCCTGGAAAAAGGTTTTAATTTATTTTTTAAACATATGTGTACTGGAACATTTATAAATGGGATTGTTTGATGCCTGGAATTTTTTCTTCCAAGTAATTCTGGGCAGGGTGGGTGAAGGCTGACTGTAGGTCTAGCGCTGGCCACGAAGCTGTCAGTGTTTAAGCTGGGAGATGGGTGTGTGGATCTGAGTGTCTCCATAATAAAAGGTGGAGGCATGTGCTGAATGAAGAGGGTCCTGTCCTACGCTTCTGCCTCTTCATCCAGCTAAGAAAACCACATTTGCTTTTATCTGTCCCATCTCTGCCACTGAATCTCACTTTTTTTTTTTTTTCTTGAGACAGGGTCTCACTGTGTTGCCCGGGCTGGAGTGGAGTGGCATGATTATAGCTCACTGCAACCTCTGCCTCCCAGGCTCCAGTGATCCTCCCATCTCAGCCCTTTGAGTAGCTGGGACCACAGATGCGTGCCACCATGCCTATTTTTGGTAGAGACGGGGTTTTGCCATGTTGGCCAGGCTGGTCTCGAACTCTTGGGCTCAAACAATCCAGCTGCCTTGGCCTCCTCAAGTGCTGGGATGACAGGTGTGAGCCACCATGCCTGGCCTGCACCCACATTTGACTCAAAGCACACTGGCCGTTTCTCTGGAGGACACAGGGAGCCCCTCTCCCGCCGGACAGGAAAGCCTCCTTTGCAAGGGCGATTCCCATTCTCGAGCTAGAAAGCGGCCGTTCTGAACATCGGATGCAGCCACACGGAGACAGCCCACATTCTCTTTGATAATACTCTTTATTGTCCACAGACCGAGCGGTCGCTCAAGAATGATACAAAGCATCAGAGACATGGGCAGTCTGCTTGTCAACTTTCAGCAACTCTTGTGTGTTTCCAGCACAGGAAGGTCTCAGACTCCATGTTCCGGCATAAACGCAGTGCTCCCCTCCCCCAAAATCCACACAGAAACAAAATCAACAGAGCTTTAAATTACGGCAGCAAGTCCGAGATTTCTTCATGCTTATCAAGCAAAGATTTGAAAATGACTACAACGTAAACTTTAAATATTTTGAGTTGTTTGCAGGATGAAAAGGAGAAAAGAGCCGTGCTTAGAACATAACGTATAAATTAAACGATGCCAAATGAAGAGCCTTCTTAAACTATATATATATGTTGCCATGATTCACTGGGAAGGTATTTGAGCGGCTTCACCTCTCGGCCGCCACCGGGCACTTATCTTGACCTGCTTTGTTTTCTGCTCAGCATGCTTAAAAGACCAACGTGTGTGGATCGAATATAAAGGCCGCCTTTCAGACCAATCCTACTCAAAGATCCTTTACTTTGTAGTAATTTGAACTGGAGAACCAAAGATGGGAGACAGATGAAAGCAAAGAATACTCAGAGAACCAAAGGAAAGACCTGGAGGATTCCACCCCAGAGGCCACGCTTTCCACTCGGGGTCAAATGCTTCCACAATGCAGAAACCTTTTTTTTTTTTTTTTTTTAAAAAGTGCAAGTCTAACACCTACCAAGGGTAATAGGAAACACAGCACAGGAATGATTACGGCTGATGTCAAAACCAAACCAGAACATTAAAAAAAATCAGCAGAAACAGGAGTAAATGTTACATATGATATCACCATACAGGAAGCGAATGGGGGTGGGCTGTTATGTGGGTTGGAGGGGTCTGGTGGAGTTGTATACACTGAAATGGCATGGACTGGTCCATTATGACATCGTACCAACTTTAGATCACTGTACAGCATGAACACGCCTGTGGGGCAGGGGCTGATTCCTGGAAACCCTTCCAGTCTGCCCTAGAAAGGGAAGTCACCAAGATCTGTGCTGACCAGGTCCCGGGTGGGCACGGGGGCTGCAGGGCACCCGGGGGTCAGGAGTCTTAACAGGTGCTTTGGGGTTGCCGCCGATAGAACAGGCTTAGGTGGCTTTGGAAGCATTTTGCAGGACCATGCGCAGGCGTCAGGCTTCAGTTTGTGTGTGTGTGTATACACATGTCTGCATAACGTGCGTGTATAGCGTCCGTTTATCTTTACAAGACAGGTAGGAGGAAACAAGAGATTCTCCTTATCATTACCGAGAAAGTTCTTCCTATCTTAGCCCCTATCTCACTAGCTTCAGGAAACACATAAGTTCCCCAGTTCCCTAGGAAGTTTCTTAACTAGGTAATCTTTGTAATTTAAGAAATAAAAGCAGAAGTTGGTATATCTGCAACTCAGGTTCACATATCTGAGAATTCATCTTTAGAAAAATGAGATGTCTCTAAAACAGGCCACAGTGTCCTGGAGGCTCAGAAAGAAGTGAGAGTGTCACCAAAGCCACCTACCTCCAAAATCCTTCCCTTCCTAGGCTGGACTTACTACGCTTATGCACCGTCACGAGCAGAAAGCCCCACGGAGAACGATGCCTGTCAGTCTGTGAGGGAGAGAACACTAAACACAGGAGGGTACAGCGAGACCCAGCTTTTACCCTCCTCAGGATGTGCAGATCGGAGCACAGCCAGGCCCTGCCCACAAGCCTGGACAAAGCGAAGCCATGCAACTCAATCCAGGCGCCTGATGCCAGGATGGGCAGGAAGCAATGGTAACTGCAGCAGCTCAGGAAGGGACCTTGAGGGCAGCCACCGGCCCCACACAGCAGCCTCAGCACAGGACCTCACAGATTCCCCGTTGGCTGGGGAGCTCGTGGGTGGGGGGTGCGGGAGACCAGAAACACTCAGCTGAGGCTGGAACGTGGCTCAACTAGGGTTTCTCACTCCCATTTCTACAAGGCTCGGAGGGAGGCTCCCACTGGAATCCATTAATAAGATGGATGGGGCTCCTTCAAGAACTAGCCACTGGTTCCAGGCTGCCCCTGGACATGGGGGAGTCAAAGGTGCTGGGTGTTCATGGTGGGCACCGGGGGCACGTGCCAGGGGCAGGGAGTGCTACAGCAGGGTCAGAGGTGTGGAAGCTGCAGAATACAAGGGCCATGCCCCTCTCAGGATGAAAGGGACCTGGTAGGCCTGCTACACAGTCTTGCAACGACCCTCAAGTTTCTGCAAAATTCCCATTTCCAGGCCCTGCCCTAACCCAGCTGGGAGATCCCTAAGTGCTGCCTGCTGGGCGTCTATGATGGTGCCAAGGCAGGGACTGGGAGGGAAGCCACGTGTCCCAGCCCTGCCTGCGCCCAAGGATCAAAGCCCCAGACACACAGTGCCTGGCGAAGGGAGGATGGGATGAGGACCCTGGACCCACGTCTCCCTCCAGACCCACAACCGTGTCTACAAGGAGAAGCGGGGAGCAGAATCGCACTGATGTGGACCCATGGGCTGAGTGTTTTATTCATGCTGTTTCCAGGAAGGGATGTCAGAGCTGGACCAGTCGAAACCCTTGGAGGCTTTGCAGTTGGCCACAGGGCTGTGGCGGGCCTGATTATGGGTCCTCGATGTCGAGAAATTCCTGCTTGGGGGGCGCCGCGCCACGGTACCACGCGCAGGAGCCATCGCTTCTCTTGATACAGGCGAAGAACTTGGCCTGGTGGCCGTTGATGTTCTTCTCCGTGACCCAGTCCATCCAGAGGCACTCGTCCGGGGAGGAAATGTAGCACGGGATCATGGGGCACCGTGTGATCTGGGGAGGGGCACACGAGGGGGATGGCGTCAGCGACCCGGGAAGGGGTGGGCGGAGGCCGCTCAGGGGGCAGGTCCAGACCCTGGCAACGTGCCTGTCTGTGGTGTGCAGGGATGGCAGCCTCTCCCGAGTCCCATAGCTCCTGCAGCAGCAGGCGGCTGGCCTGAGAGGGGGGCTAACCTGCAGGGACACTGCACCCCGCCCACCGCAGCCCCCCTACGGCTGCAGCTGTGCCGCCCTTTGAGCATCTCGTCTACCTCCCCGAGTATGAGAGAATGGCCTCAGCTTGGTCCCGCCCTCCCGGGGACCCAGCAATGATAAGGGGCCTGGGTCTCCTGGAGATAGATTCCAGCCAAGCAAAAAAGGCCAGGAAGAGGCTCATTCTTGCTCTCAAGCTCCAGACACAGTCATCGGCAACTAGCAATTCAGCAAAGGAACCCGAGGCTACAAGAGGTTGACCACCTTCACGGCCGTGGAAAGAAAAAGGAAGAACTTGCTTTGATTTCATGTTGGGCAAAGAGGAGTTTTGCTTAATATACGTGTGCTGGAGACTGGGTTCAGAATTCCTGTCCTGAACCTGCTGAGAAGGGGCTGGCGGCCACCAGGAGGGAGGGTGGCCCCAGGCAGCTACCCAGGGAAGGCCGATCCCCGAAGCCTCACCCGAGTCTCCTGGTCCCAGACTCACTGTGGATGACCGGGGACGGGGGGTTCCTGGCACTCAGCAATGCTTCCTGCGGGGAGGGCGGGGACAGGGTGCTAGGAGCCCATGGGATAGGAGCCAGCCTGGGAGCCCTGGAGGCGGCGATCTCACCCTCCACAGCCACATCTCAGAGCTATGCTGCTAGAGCTGTGCCTGGCACAACCTCCAGGCTGATTTTAAGAGGAGCCGGTGTTCAGATGTTCTCAACAGACAGACCCCATGTAGACACCGACCCAGGTGTGGAAATGTTAGGAATGTTGGAAAAATCGTAACACCTGCAGCGCCCTCTCACGAGCGTTTACACTTGTACATTTGTAGAAAATTACCCATAGGACCATATTCTCCCTATATAGCTCCTTTTGCTAGAAGCTGCAGGTAACAGAGCTGAATTCATGCTTTTACTCTCCAATCTCTTAGCCTTCCAGACATCCCCCCACTTTCGAGATGGAGTCTTACTCTGTCACCCAGGCTGGAGTGCAGTGGTGAGATCTTGGGGCTCACTGCAACCTCCACCTCTCAGGTTCAAGCAATTCTCGAGCTTCAGCCTCCAAAGTTGCTGGGATCACAGGCATGCATTACCTCACCTGGCTAATTTTTGCGTTTAATGTAGAGACAGAGTTTCACCATGTTGGCCACACTGATCTCAAACTCCTGACCTCAAGCAACCCGCTCACCTTGGCCTCCCAAAGTGCTGGGATTACAGGCTGAGCCACTGCGCCCAGCCTCCAGACATTCCTTGGCAGAGATGTGTCTCAGAGCTCTCCAGGGACCTGGGGCCAAAGGCTCTGTCACCAGCCAGACAGCCTCATTCCTGGGATGACCATACCTTCCCAGAGCCCAGTCTTAAATCAGGACCTGAGGATTAAGAGGCCCTGGAAAGCCAGGGACCAAAACCCCCACCGTGCATCTGGAGACAGTGGGAGGAGGTGATGCCCCAGTGGAGGCGGGACCTGCTTACCTTGCACTCACAGCCCATCTGGTACCTGTGGTTCAGGCTCTTCTTCTGGGTGGTACTCAGGGTGTCCCAGGGCACGATGAAGTCACAGAGGGTGATGTGCATCTTGCCGTCGCCCTCGGCCTTTCCTGAGGAGAGATGGGATCACCAAGCTCAGGGTGAGGGTCAAGTCCTCCTTCTGCCCAGATCCTGCACCCGGCACAGGGGTGCTGGGATTTCGCTGTAACCATGCTGTGCACTGTCTATTCTGAGTTTAAACATAACACGTGGCTGGGCATGGTAGCTCACTCCTGTAATCCCAACACTTTGGGAGGCTGAGGCACAAGAATCACTCTTGAACCCCAGAGGCAGAAGTTGCCGTGAGCTGAGATAGCGCCACTGCACTCCAGCCTGGGTGACAAAGCGAGACTGTCTCAGAAAAATAAGTGAAAAAAAAAAAAGCCATAATGCATGTTCACTGATAGAAACTTAAATGTAGTTAAATATAGGAAACAATCAAGAAAAAACTTCCCTACTTTCATTACCCACAGCTAACATTTTGATGTATTTCCTTCCAATGTTCCAGGATTGATTTTGAGGCAGTCTTGCTCTGTCACTCAGGCCAGAGTGCAATGGTATGTTCATGGCTCACACCGCAGCCTCGACCTCCCAGGCTCAGTGACCCTCCCGCCTCAGCCTCCCAAATAGCTGGGACTGTAGGTGTGAACCACAACACCCTGCTCACCTTGCTTATTTAGTTTATTTTTTTGTAGAGATGGTGTCTTGCTACGTTACTCAGGGTGGTCTCAACTGTCTGGGCTCAAGCAATACCTCCACCTCGGCCTCCCAAAGTGCTGGGATTACAGGCATGAGCCACCATGCCTGGTCCCAGTATTCTTTTAAATTAAATTTTATTTTAGAAAAAAAGGATGAACATGGTAGCTCTAATTTGCCCAGGCTGCTCTTGAACTCCTGAGCTCAAGTGATCCTCCCGCCTTGACTTCCCCAAGTGCTGGGATTACAGGCGTGAGCCACTGCGCCCAGCCAACATTCTCTCACATGTGCATCTTCATACACAAAACATCGTGCAGTGTGCAGGCTGTGTTGTTTCCTGTTTCTTCCACAAAATATTGATTCACAGGCATTTCTCCCATTTGAGTTTGAACTTGTAATTCTGCATTTTTCCACGATGAAGAGCCAAAGCACGGAATGTTTGAAAATGAGGAACTGCTCTGAATTCCCTTCCTCAGGCATGGTGAGCTGTGGCTCCTTTCCTGCCTCAGCGTCTCCTGCCAGGGCTGAAGATTCTGCATTGGCAACAGCCTTGACATTGTCCAAGCAGGAGGAAAAGAACAAAGGAGTGTGTTGCAGAACCTAATGACAGCTATGGAAATCATTTCAAAACTCATCCCTCAGGCCCAGTGTGGTGGCTCACGCCTCTAATCCCTGCACTTTTGGAGGCCAAGGCGGGTGAATCACTTGAGGTCAGTTCGAGACCAGCCTGGACAGCATAGTGAAACCCCGTCTCTACTAAAAATACAAAAATATTAGCCAGGCATGGTGGCACATACCTGTAAGCTACTCAGGAGGCTGAGGCAGGTGGGTCACTTGAACCTGGGAGGTGCAGGTTGCAGTGAGCCAAGATGGCAACTCTGCACTCCAGCCTGGGTGACAGAGCAAGACTCCATCTCAAATAAGAAAAAATAAAATAAAACATAAATAAAATAAAAACTCATCTTTCAGACTGGGCATGGTGGCTCACACCTGTAATCCCAGCACTCTGGGAGGCCAAGGTGGGCAGATCACTCGAGGTCATGAGTTCAAGACCAGTATGGCCAACATGGTGAAACCGTGTCTCTAGTAAAAATTCAAAAATGAGCCAGGCATGGTGGCAGGTGATCCCAGCTACTAAGGAGGCTGAGGCGGGAGAATTGTTTGAACCCTGGGTCACAGGTTACAGCGGGCCAAGATCACGCCATGACACTCCAGCCTGGATGACAAGAGCGAAACTCCATCTAAAAATAAATAAATAAAATAAAAATACAAAAAAATTAGCCAGGTGTGGTGGCACATGCCTGTAGTCCCAGCTACTCTGGAGGGTGAGGCAGGAGAATCGCTTGAACTCAGGAGGCAGAGGTTGCCGTGAGTCAAGATCATGCCACTGCACTCCAGCTTGGGTGACAGAGTGAGACTCAAAAAAACAAAAACGAAAACAGAAAACCCAACCCCACCCTCCTGCTACAACAGCCCCTTGTGAAGAGACACGGACGTCAGTGATCAGCACCTGCGCCTGGCAGATACTGATGGGTAATTCCTTGAGAAGCAGACAGAGCCTCAGGCTGTGCCCGGAGCACTTCTGTTTGACAGAGTTTCAGCACATCTGACTTAATGATCTCAGGCACAGCACCAGTCTCAGAGGACCCGCTCATAGAAACGCAGCCCAGCGAAGAACTAATGCAGCTCGCCGACTGCAACCCTGTGCCATGGAAATGCGTCCCGCTTGCCTGGGGCTTCAAGCAGGCACAAGTGGCCTCCACTGTCCTGGGCACGGTGCAATCATTGTGCCAGCTCCCTGGGTTTGATTCTTAAGCACTTCCTGTTCTAGCTGCCCCTTTACCTTTGGGAGCTCTTCGGGTCCTTTTATCTGTTTAGACTCGTGACATTCCAGGTGCAGAACAGGATGAGAAAGCAGAATGACTCCTGTAACATTTGTTCCGAATCCTATAACTTCACAAGGTAAGTGTTTGGGTGGCCTCAAACAATTCAAAAGTAGATATGTAACGTTCCCCGCTAGACCTACAGCTATTTCCTGTGAGTTCAGAATAGATCAGGAAGGAGCAACACTGATGCATGGGAAGGAACCCATTCCTGGGTCCTGGTTGATTCCGGCATTTGGTGCCCGTATAGGTACACTGCAGCCCATCCCCGGCCAGCCTGGGCATCCACCACCACAGACAGGCTGAAGCTCTACCCTGGCTTCCCAGCTTCTTTGGCGATTTCCGCTGTATGTATCACTTGACTAGCATCAATTGCCACTTTACATTAGACTTGCCTTTCTTCTGCATCTTACTCCTTAACCAGACAGTAAGTATAGAGGGTAAGGGTTGCGTCTTAATCCTTACGTATCCACAGTTCCCTACACGCGGTAATTTCTCAGTAAGTGTACTGATGAGGCACACCAGTGCTTGTTCTAACGATTTGCTTCACATTCTGCCTTTTCCTGCCATCTTCTCTTTTGGCCTTTTATCACCGATTCTGGTCTCCTCATAAGGTAAGCAATGGCAGGAAGAAGAGATGAAGTGAAAATTGTATCTTTTCTTTCTTTTTTTTTTTGCAGACGGAGTCTTGCTCTGTCACCCGGGCTGGAGTGCAGTGGGACCATGTCCACTCACTGGAACCTCCACCTCCAGGGTTCAAGCAGTTCTCCTGTCTCAGCCTCCCAAGTAACTGGGATTACAGGTGTGTGCCACCACGGGTGGCTAAATCTTTTTATTTTTTAGTAGAGGCAGGGTTTCACCATGTTGGGCAGGGTGGTCTCGAACTCCTGACCTCCAGTGATCTCGGCCAAAAAACCGTGTCTTTTCAATGGTACTAGTTACTGGGTTAATGTGAACACTGGCTATCATATACAAATGTTAAGAGAAGACCCCCTCTGAACCGGGCGCGGTGGCTCACGCCTGTAATCCCAGCACTTTGGGAGGCCAAGGCTGGTGGATCACAAGGTCGACATTGAGACCATCCTCGCCAACATGGTGAAACCCCATCTCTACTAAAAATACAAAACTTAGCTAGGCATGGTGGCGTGCGCCTGTAGTCCCAGCTACTCAGGAGGCTGAGACAGGAGAATTGCTTGAACCCAGGAGGCGGAGGCTGCAGTGGGCCGAGATCACGCCACTGCACTCCAGACTGGTGCCTGGTGACAGAGCAAGACTCTGACTCAAAAAAAAAAAAAAAAAAAAGACCCCCTCTGGTCTGATTAAGACACTTGGCTGGGCGCACACACCATGGGCATCGGCTGTAACGTTCTACTTACGTCTGTCTTGGAGAAAAGTGAGGCATGAGTCTTGGTTACAGAAAACCAGGAATTAAAACTTGTAACAAAGGGTTGTATGTTTATTTTTCCTTTTGGAGAAGAGCAATGCAGAAGAAAATGACGGGGCCAATTCTATATGAGTCTCCTGGTGCCCGATTCAACACGTGAGGCTGAGTCATCAGCCCAAGAGGAGGTGGTCTGCCCAGGCCGTGCAGTCACTCACCAGCCGAAGCCAGCCCGAGCTGTGTGGTCCATGTGCCCTGTGATTTCTGGTTAGCCTCCGGATAAAGGGCCGATCCTGAGTTCAAGCAACCTGGATCCAGGTTCCTGCCTCAGGAAATAAATGCCAAATTGAATGTGGAGTCAGATGACCAAGGCTGGGAAAGAAGTCAGATGGGAGAAGTTCCTCTCGCCACAGTGTGAGTCAGCCACTGTGGCCACCATGGCCCCACCCCTGCGCCCCCTCCCAGGGAGAGGAAGATGAAGTAATGCAGCCTCATTGGTGGAGAAGATACACAGCCAGCTGGCCACTGGGCAGGTCTCACAGTCTTCTTTAACTTTGATTTTAGAAACAGAAAGTCCATGTGCAGCTCTGCTACACGGGCATATTGTGTGTCCCTGAGGTCTGGACTACAAACCAATCCAGTGCCCAGGTAGTGAGGCTGATGCTCAGCAGGTAGGTTTTCTCAGCCTTCATCCCACAATTCCTCCTGTTGCCTCCTTGTATTCCCCAGCGTCTCTCGTTCCCATTTTTATGACCATGTGTACCCAACGTTTAGCTCCCACTTGCAAGTGAGAACATGTGGTATTGGGTTTTCTGTTTTTGCCTGAGTTCCCTTAGGATAATGTTTTCCGGCTGCATTTGTGTCGCTGCAAAGGACATGATTTCATTCCTTTTTACGGCTGTGTAGTGTTCCGTGGTATATACGCAGCACATTTTCTTTATCCATTTCACCATGATGGGCACCTGCACCGAGTCCACGTCTCTGCTATTGCAAACAGTGGTGATGAACACGCGGGCACAGTGTCACTGAATGACTTACGTTCCTCTGGGTGTACACCCAGGAGTGGGACTGCTGTGTCGAACGCTGCTTCCATTCTCAGTTCTCCGAGAAACCTCCAAAGCGTGCTCCACGGCGGCGAACTCGTTTACGTTCCCACTAACAGCATGTCAGCGTTCGCTTTTCTCTGCAGCCTTGCCAACATCGGTTTTTGTTTTTAACTTTTTAACTAGAGCTCTTCAGAATCTTCCAGTGACGGCTTTCTAGCGAGGATCCTGCTACAGACCCAGGGAGCAGTGAACTTCCAGCAGAGCCTTCACGCCCATCCTGCCACGCGCTCCCCAGCTCTTCACAGACCTTTTGTGTAGTTCTGTGTCGACTCACCCGCTTGTCATGCAGGGCTGTGCTACACGCATGGGTCACTGCCATCTCCAATTTGTTTGTTTGTTTGTTTGTTTGTTTTTGAGATAGAGTCTTGTTCTGTCGCCAGGCTGGAGTGCAGTGGCACGAGCTCGGCTCACTGCAGCCTCCACCTCCCAGGTTCCAGCAATTCTCCTGCCTCAGTCTACCGAGTAGCTGGGATTACAGGTGCACCCCACCATGCCCGGCTAATTTTTGTATTTTCAGTAGAGATGGGGTTTCACCATGTTGGCCAGGCTGGTCTTGAACTCCTGACCTCAGGTGATCTGCCTGTCTTGGCCTCCCAAAGTGCTGGGACTACAGGCATGAGCTACTGTACCCGGCTCATCTCCAATTTAAGAAATAAAACTATCAACTACCCTTGAGTGAGGTCTGAGATAACCAGCATCTCTAGAACCATCATTCTGGCCTCCCACTCCCACTTTCACCCTCTCAACAACCCGTTGTGGGGCAGATACTACTGTCGTCATCCCCCACATACTGATCGGCATGGGAGGCACAGACAGGTAAAGTCACTTGGTCAAGGACATTAAGGAGTCAGGTGTCAGAGCACAGATTCAAACTCCAGCAGGTGTGTTTCCAGAGCCTTCACATGGGCATCTCATTGTATCGCCTCACATCTTTTCATTACACTTAGTTGTTATCTTTTTCTCTTCTAAAATATAGACAGGGTCTTGCTCTGCCACCCAGGCTGGAGTGCAGCAGTGCAGGCCTAGCTCACTGTGGCCTCAAACGCCTGAGCTCAAGGGATCTTCCTGCCTCAGCCTCCCAAGCAGCTAGGATTACAACTGCGCATGACCACATCCAGCTGATGTACTTCCTCCCTCCCTCCTTCCCTCCCTCCCTTCCTTTCTTCCTCCTTCCCTCCCTCCCTCCCTCCCTCCCTTCCTCCCTCCCTTCCTTCCTCCCTTCCTTCCTCCCTCCCTCCCTTCCTCCCTCCCTCCCTTCCTTCCTCCCTCCCTTCCTTCCTTCCTTCCTCCCTTCCTCACCCCACTTCCTTCCTTCCTTCATATTTTGTAGATATAGGGTCTTGCTAAACCGTCTGAGCTGATCATGAACTCCTAACCTCCAACCATCCTCCTGCCTCAGCCTCCCCAAATGCTAGGATTACAGGTGTGACCCACTATAGTTAGCCCATTTACTTATTTTCTTTATGCAAGAAACTCTTAGCACTTGGCACCTTTAGTTCTGTGCCCTCATCAGAACCTCTTCATGCCTCCTCCTTGAGATACTAAGTAGTGTCTGCATTATAAAGTTAATGGAAATGTTAACAATTTGAAAACATATATAGAATTCAACTGAGAAGAATATTACACATTGGAAACTTTAAAATGTATGCACATAAAAAGAAATCAAATCTGACCCATGCGACAACATGGAGGAACTTGAGGACATGATGTGAAGTGCGGCAGGTGAGCCGCGGAAGGAGGTGACCTCACCTGCGTGAGATGCCGAGAACGGACACATTCACAGAGATGAAGTAGAAAGATGGCTGCAAGAGGCTGGGCAAACAGAGCACCAGGGAATTATCAGTAATGGGGACAGAGATTCAGTTTGGGACAATGAAAATGTTCTAGAAATAGGTAGTGACAGTCACATAACATTGTCAAAGTACTTAATGCTGGCCGGGCGCAGTGGCTCACGCCTGTAATCTCAACACTCTGGGAGGCTGAGGTGGGCGGATCACCTGAGGTCAAGAGTTCAAGACCAGCCTGGCTAACATGGCAAAACCCCATCTCTACTAAAAATACAAAAAGTTAGCTGGGCGTGGTGGCGGGCGTCTGAGATCCTCGCAATCCTCAGGAGGCTGAGGCAGGAGATTTGCTTGAATCCGGGAAGCAGAGGTTACAGTGACCAGAGACTGCACCACTGCCCTCCAGGCTGGGCAACAGAGAGAGACTCCATCTCAACAAAACAAAACAAAAAACAGAGCCCCGCCATGGGCGAGGATTCAGCTGGGTATGTTTGGAGACCGGTGCTGGCTCAGACCAAGGTCATTTTTGCACGCAAGAGTCCACCTGTGCATGCAGCCCCCACCCTTCGTCCTTCCACAGCTCCGCAGTTTGGCCAGACAGCCCCTAGAGGGCACCGTGAGGAGACTCAGCCGGGACTGCGGGACTTACCTGAAAGGCTGTTCCCTATGGACTAGGAACAAAAAGAGGACGCAGAAAACTGGAAGTTCCCTGCACCACGGGGGATTTTGTCTCCTTTCTCGTCATTCCAGATTTTATTTTTCTGACGACAAAAGTCATAGATGCCATAACTTTATTTTACTTATTTTATTTTGAGACAGAGTCTTGCTCTGTCGCCAGGCACCAGGCTGGAGTGCAATGGCGCGATCTCGGCTCACTGCAACCTCCGCCTCCTGGGTTCAAGCAATTCTCCTGCCTCAGCCTCCCGAGTAGCTGGGACTACAGGCGCGCGCCACCACGTCCAGCTAATTTTTGTATTTTTTAGTAGAGATGGAGTTTCACCATGTTGGCTAGGATGGTCTTGATCTCTTGACCTCGTGATCCACCCGCCTCGGCCTCCCAAAGTGCTGGGATTACAGGCGTGATGCCATAATTTTAAAGGTTTAACAAATACAGTAAAGAACTGAAAGGGAGATACAGCAGATGCCAACAGGCTGGGGAATCTCCTCCTGTGCTGTTCTGTGCACAGGCTGTAGCAGCCCCCGAATGCCACGCTGCAGACCCCGCCTCGGCCACGTGCCACCACATGTGCTGTGCAGCCACCCTGGCTCTTCTGCCTCCCGTGTTTTTCTGAAGGCATTAGTTAGCCGGTAAGATCATCGCACTACAGGTGGCTTTTGTCCACTTACCCCTCTCCATTTGATTTTCTTTTTCTTATTATAAAAATCATAGATAATACTGGGCATGTAAAAGGGTGCAGCTGCTTTGGAAAATGGTCTGGCAGCTCCTCAAGTGGTTAAACCTAAAGTCACCTGACTCCCCACAACCCCAATTCCACTGCCAGGGATATACCCAGGAAAAATGAGAACAGGTCCCTGCAAAACCCCACACACCAATGTTCACTGCAGCATTTGTCACAACTGCCAAACTGTGACAACAACCCAAAAGCCCATCAGATGATGAGAGGATAAACAAAACGTGGCGTCTCCATACAACGGAACATCCTAGAAAGGAATGAAAGTCTCATACACGCTGTCGCATGGATTAGCCTTGGAAACACGAAAGAAGCCAGTTACACAAGGTCACATGTAGGATTCCGTTCCTAGGAAAGCTGAGCACAGAGAAATCTGTAGAGACGGGAAGTATACCAGTGGCTGCTTAGGGCTGGGGTGGGGGAGAGGGGGCATTAGGAGGGTAATAGCTCAAGAATACAGGATTTCGTTTTGACTGTAGTGATGGTTGCATAACTCTGTGAATATATTAAAACCACTGAATTGTAGGCCGGGTGTGGAGGCTCACGCTTGTAATCCCAACACTTTGGGAGGCTGAGGCAGGCGGATCGCTTGAGGTCAGGAGTTCAAGACCAGCCTGGCCAACATAGTGAAACCTCTTCTCTACTAAAAATATTTTAAAAAGTTAGCCAGGTGTGGTGGCACATGCCTGTAATCCCAGCTACTCAGGAGGATGAGGCAGGAGAATCGCTTGAACCCAGGAGGCAGAGGTTGCAGTGAGCCAAGATTGTGCCACTGCACTCCAGCCTGGGCAACAGAGCAAGACTCCATCTCAAAAAAAAAAAGAAGTAAAGAAATAGTTAGCATGGTTACATTTTATTACGTATATTTTACCACAATAAAAAAAGGAGACAGATGAAGAAATAAGTCAAGCGAGTCTTGTGGATAAAATCAACAGACTTTACACAAGCTCTCCGCCCTCCTGATGGCAGAAGAGTTTCTCTGCCTTGCACGTTTCCACGCCTCCCTTTTAGGAACAAAAGGCAAAAATGCTCACCTTTTTGGTCCACCAATCCTAAATTTCCAAGGAAACTGGAAGGTAGGTGAACATTCACTAGCATTCTCTTACGGGAAGTGGCAGGGAGGGCACCGTGCACCCTGCCTCACTGTTCCTCGGCTCCTCGACCCCCTCGCCCTCGCAGCCTGGGAAATGAGCCCTAGTAACAACCCTGCTTCTCAGCGTGCCTCCGGCTGATGGCCCCACTCATACGTACCTGCAATGAGATATTCCTTCTTTCCTCCAACGTCCAGCGAGACCCCACACACTGCCGAGGAGGGGGCCGTGAAGATAAACTCTATGTCCTTTTCAGGCCCTTTGAACATCTAGAAAGACAGGAGGAGGACATGTAAGCAGAGGGAGGTGGCACAGTCGGTGAATTCCATTCCCATCCAGAACACTCGGGGCAGCACAACCTGTGTCTGTGGTACACCTGGCACCAAAGAGGAGGGCCGGGAAATGCCAATTGCATGGATTAGAAAAGGACCATTTCTGCCGGGCGCAGGGCTCATGCCTACAATCCCAGCACTGTGGGAGGCCGAGGCAGATCACCTGAGGTCAGGAGTTCAAGACCAGCCTGACCAACATAGTGAAACCCCATCTCTACTAAAAATACAAAAATTAGCTGAGCGTAGTGGCAAGCATCTGTAATCCCAGCTACTCGGGAGGCTGAGGCAGGAGAATCATCTGAACACAGGAGGCGGAGGTTGCAGTGAGCCGAGATTGCAGCACTGCACTCCAGCCTGGACAAAAAAAAAAAAAAAAAAAAGGCCAGGCGCAGTGGCTCATACCTGGAATCCCAGCACTTTGGGAGGCTGAGGCAGGCAGATCATGAGGTCAAGAGATTGAGACCATTCACCAACATGGTGAAACCCCACCTCTACTAAAAAAATTAGCTGGGTGTGGTGGTGTGGGCCTGTAGTCCCAGCTACTCGGGAGGCTGAGGCAGAAGAATCGCTTGAACCCAGGAGAGCAGAGCGAGATTCCATCTCAAAAAAAAAATAGGAAAAAAGAAAAGAAAAAGACTGTTCTTATAGCAAAGTGATTCTTTGGAGTCATTCAACTTTTAGTGTACAGCAGGCGGGCACAAGGCTGTCATCTGGAGCGTGGCGTCCTCAGACACCTCTGCCCCCTTGTCCCCCACCCCAATGAGGTCATTTCTGAATCTCTGGGGAGGGGCTTTGGTATCTCTGCATGACTCTGGACCACGATGAACGAACATGACTTTTTCGTATTTCCAGAAATGTTTTATTCTTTTGAGACAGGGTTTCACTCTGTTGCCCAGGCTGGGTCTGCAACATTCACTTCCCGGTCCCAAGTGATCCTCCCACCTCTGCCTCCCGAGTAGCTGGGACTACAGGCACGTGCCACCATGCTCGGCTATTTAGTTTTTGTTTTTTATTAGTAGAAACAAGGTCTCTCTGTATCACCCAGGCTGGTCTCAAACTCCTGAGCTCAAGCAATCCTCCTGCCTCAGCCTCCCCAAGTACTGGGATTACAGGCGTGAGTCACTCTACCCAACCCATATTTCCAGGAATTTTGATCAAGTATTGTCTACTTGATGTCGATGAGAGCAGAGAGCCACCTCAGGAATTAGGGTGTAACTCCGCAGGCCAGAGGGGTTTGCCTTCTCAACATCTGGTTTACTCACAGCCTTTCAGGAACGCACCTGCCTCCCAGGTGAAGAAGAGCATTTTTCCACCACTCAGGGAGGGTGCTTTTTCCCCCCCTGAAGAGTTTCAATAAGCAAACCCAAATGGAATGGGATCATGCCTTGCTGTCATCACAAATAGCTTTTTGAGAGCTCAACTCCAACTCATACCAGGAAAAGTTATGCCACATTAAATGACATCAGTTGCCAAAAGGCTAAAAGCATTTCCTTGGCACCGACACTGGCCTTTTCACAACCCCTTCATGAGGTCGAAAGAGCAGATCCTCCTTCCTGCTTCATAAAGAATGAGGCTTAGGCACTGAGAGACTAGGTCATCCCCTTAAAGTGACAAAGATGTGACAGTGAAGCATCCCAATGACCTTCTGACATTGATTTTCAACTTTTTTTTTTTTTTTTTGAGTCAGAGTCTCACTCTGTCACCCAGCCTGGAGTGCAGTGGCACAATCTCAGCTCACTGCAACCTCCGCAGGTTCAAGTGATTCTCCTGTTTCAGCTTCCCAAGTAACTGGGATCACAGGTGCTCGCTAGCACGCCCAGCTAATTTTTGTATTTTTAGTAGAGACAGGGTTTCACCATGTTGGCCAGGCTGGTCTCGAACTCTTCAGGTGATCCACTCGCCTCCCACCAAGCCTG
Source organism: Alouatta palliata (assembly GCA_004027835.1). Classification (NCBI taxonomy): domain Eukaryota; kingdom Metazoa; phylum Chordata; class Mammalia; order Primates; family Atelidae; genus Alouatta; species Alouatta palliata. The sequence goes on along the minus strand of PVKV010021355.1, from coordinate 20,184 downwards.
GACTACTTTTCATTTTTAATAACAAAATTAAATATGGATGACTACAGCTACTACCATTTACACAGCTGTCCCCCCACCTGGGACATGAATTTTCTTCTCTCTTACAGACCATGTTAGTTACTGTCAATGACAACAGAATCACCTCTCCTGCCACAGGCCGGCCCCTATCCTCCCTGCCACGTTTTTTTTTTTTTTTCTGCACAGGGTCTCACTCTGTCACCCAGGCTGGAATACAGTGGTGAGATGTCATCTCACTGCACCCTCCGCCTCCTGGGCTCAAGCGATTCTCCCACGTCAGCCTCCTGAGCAGCCGGGACCACAGGCGTGCACTACCATGCCCGGCTAGTTTTCTATAGAGATGGATTTTCGCCATGTTGCCCAGGCTACTCTTGAACTCCTGAGCTCAAGTGACCCACCCGCCTTTGCCTCCCAAAGCGCTGGGGTTACAGGCATGAGACGCTGCATCCCCCTACATTTTCTCCCTCCCTGTCTCTGTCTCCCTCTCAAACATGGGCTTCTTCCCATATGCCCCTGAACACAAATAGTGCTTTGAAGAAACTAACAAATGACCCGCCCCTACCCTCAGGCTGCAGCCTCTCCCCCACTGGCATCTCATCTTCTTTGTAACTGGTCCATTCCACAATCTCCCTGTCTTCTCGTTTCTGGAAGCTGCCCCAACACAGCGGGCAGAGGACTCCTCCTTCTCCAAATCCATTCTGTTAGGACTGCAAGCAAACCAGGCAGGTGCAGACCACGCACTGTAGTCTGCGGGACTTGGGTGCCGTTCTCTCACACCAAGTCTTCGAAACCCACAACAGCTCTGCCACAGAGAGGCCCCACGGAACAGCCCACAGACGTCATGGGGAGCTTGGTAACTTGAAGTGGAAGCCGTGCCATCGATCTGTCATCCATGAAAGTCACGGTGACAGGTTTTTTTTCTGAGATGGAGTCTCGATCTGTCACCCAGGATGAACTGCAGTGGCATGATCTCAGCTCACTGCAACCACCTCATGGGTTCCAGCGATTCTCCTGCCTCAGCCTCCCAAGTAGTTGGGATTACAGGCACCCACCACCACGCCCAGCTAATTGTTGTGTTTTTAGTAGAGATGGGGTTTCACCGTGTTGGCCAGGCTGGTCTCGAACTCCTGACCTCAGGTGATCTGCCCACCTCAGCCTCCAAAAGTGCTGGGATTACAGGCGTGAGCCACCGCGCCCAGCCAGGTTTCTGGAGGAATTGACCTTGCAGGGAACATGCCATCTCCACACAACTTTTCAGGCATTCTAGGATTAAGGGAAATCGGATCTATTTGCAGCTTGATGACCTCACCCTCTTCTCTGCTGCACAGGTGGCCACATCGTGTTCCAGGGACCTGGCTCTCTGCCAACCCCAACGCCCCACAGCTGTGCCCACAGTGCAGCCCAGGACACTAGTGGCCACTGTTACCTTTATCTGCTTGATCTCATACTGGATCCTCTTGATGGGGTTGCCGTAAATGTCGTTCCCGGAGTCCACCTCCTTCTCGCTGACCGCTTTGGCCCTGATCACTGCAAAACACAAGACACAGAGGTGAGGAGAGTTCCTGAAAGGTGCTTCTGAGGCCAAGGAGAGGAATGAGGCACCCAGGCCCGCAGGAGGCACTGGGGTTTCGGACAGCAGCAAGGTGCGAGGAGGGCAAGGGGCATGATGATCCCAGCCCCCAGCACAGCGTCCCCTCCTGCAAGCTGAGAGATGATGCCCGGCCTGCTCCTCCTTCCATGATTTTTCAACAAGAATCCTTTGTCGACAGGGGCCCGAGCCAGAAGTCCAGAGTCCCTTGTGACCAGGGCGGTTTCTGTAACAGTGGGAGGCAGTCATTGATTTGACCAAAGCTCATCTGCTGATGACTTGCTTGACTGCTTTCCGACTTTCTTCCTTCTCTCCAGTGGGTCTCACTGGTGGCTGGGGCAAGCAGATACACCACGGAACTGACCCGCAATCCCACACATTCGGTGAAGGACGGCACATTTCCCCACCCTCCAGTCACGGCCTATTGGAAAATAAGCTTTTCTGGGCCGAGGGCAGAGGGGGAGTTATCCACCTTAAAGGGGCCTTAAAGGTGCCCAGCCATGTTTAGATCTGGAAGTCTACCCAGCTGTCCTCCTCATCTGTCCTGACCAGGAAAATGTTCTATGAGTAATTTTTTTTTTTTCCAAGATGGAATCTCGCTCTGTCGCCCAGACTGGAGTGCAGTGGTGCGATCTTGGCTCATTGCAATCTCTGCCTCCTGGGTTCAAGAGATTCTCCTGCCTCAGCTTTCCGAGCAGCTGGGATTACAGGCAGCCGCCACCATGCCCAGCTAGTTTTTGTATTTTTAGTAGAGACAAGGGTTCGCCATGTTGGCCAGGCTAGTCTTGAACTCCTGACCTCAGGTGATCCAACCACCTCAGCCTCCCAAAGCACTGGGATTGCAGGCGTGACCCACAGTGCCCGACCTTAATTTTGGTATTTTTTGTAGCGACAGGGTTTCATCATGTTGGCCAGGCTGGTCTCGAGCTCCTGACTTCAAGTGATTCACCTGCCTCAGGCTCCCCAAGTGCTCAGATTACAGGCATGAGCCACCAGGCCCGGCCTGGGTGATTCTTTCTAGTAATACAGAGTCTATCAGGAGCACAACAGGGGCAGAGTCAGAACATGTCACCCAAAGGAGGTATCTGCAGGTACAGCTGGCAGACCCAAGGGACAGATGCTGAGGAAGGACAAACAAAAGGAACAGGATCCCAACTAAGCCACAACCAAAGAGGAAGGAGATGCGGAAGAGGCTGGGCCAGGACAATTCTAGAATATTCTGAAGCCTGAGGTTGCTGACAGGCTGTGCAACACAGGACTTTCTATAGCAATTAAGCCGGGACTCTGTTCCACTCCTGGTAACCTGAGGATAAATGGATCAGAAGTAGTTCTGCTGTCCCTTGGGCAGGGTTGGGTAGGGCTCTCCTCCCTTTTTAAATTTTGAGGCCATTAGTTGATGACATGGTCTGTTTTAATGGCTTTAAAAGCTTTGCCCTCCCAAACTCAACTATTCGGGGTCACTCTGGGTGAGTGTTATGTTAGGCAAAACAGAGGTAAGAGGCAGACCAGCCCGGCTCCAGGCAGCCCCCCCAGCCCCAGCCCACAGGGTTGGCTCAGATCTCTTGGAACCCCTTGGCTAGGGCTGTCTCTTCCCACAGGGGCAGGGACGCCCAGGCATGTGGGTGCTCCATCTGTCCATCCCCCCAGGCCCCAGAAATGCCCTCTGGATCCCAGGCTGGCACCAGAGTCCCACACCACAGCCCCACTGCCCCACCTGGGCACAAATCCCGTTATTTCTTCTTCTGTTGGAGCTGAGTCATGACCGGCCGAGGCCACAGGTTCCTGTTTCCCAGGATGAGCCAGGCCACATCCTGAAAAGCCACATCTAGGAAACGTCTCCCAGCAGGCCATGCCAGAACATAGAGCTCTGCCCTGACGGCCCCCGACTCCAGCGCTCTCCCAACCATCATCGCATCCACCGCACCAGCTGCCTTTTATATTCATGTCCCTTTCTGCTCAGACAGCAACCTTGGCTGCCCACTGCCTCCCGCTAAAACATGAGAGCCTTTGAGACCCGAAGGCAGCCAGGGCCTCAGGTGCTGTGCCCAACAACCCCTAGTGCCGCTCCTACAATTCCATCACTCCATAATACTCTTCTGCCCTGGACACGCCCAGGTACATCCACACCTCTCAACAGGCAAGTTTCTTTTTTTTTTTTTTTGAGACGGAGTCTAGCTCTGTCACCCAGGCTGGAGTGCAGAGGTGTGATCTCCATTCACTGCAACCTTTGCTTCCCGGGTTCAAGTGACTCTCCTGCCTCAGCCTCCCAAGTAGCTGGGATTACAGGCGTGCGCTATCATGCCTGGTTAATTATTTTTTGTGTGTGTGTGTGTATATATATATATTTTTTGAGACAGAGTTTCACTCTTGTTGCCCAGGCTGGAGTCAATGGTTCATCTCAGCTCACTGCAATCTCCGCCTCCCAGGTTCAAGCGATTCTCCTGCCTTAGCCTCCCAAGCAGCTGGGATTGCAGGTGCCCGCCAGCAGGCCTGGCTAATTTATTTTTATTTTTAGTAGAGACAGGGTTTCGCCATGCTGGCTAGGCTGGTCTCAAAGTCCTAACCTCAGGTGATCTGTTCACCTCAGCCTTCTAAAGTGCTGGGATTACAGGCGTGAGCCATCACACCCAGTCTCAACAGGCAAATTTCTTTCGCTCCAAATGCCATCTCCCTCTCTCTGCCTGGAGAACTTCTCTTCAAGACTCAGCTAAAATAGCCCTTTTCTGTCTTCCTCCGGGAAATTCTGTCCTTCCGCGGCACCTGGTACATTCCCCATCTCTTTCCCATCCTGCTGTCAGCACTCACACCCTTGTCTGCTCAGGGCCTGGGCAGGTCCTAGTAGGTAGAGGCCAGATTCTGACCACAGAACAGTTGGCACTCACTAAATGTTTGCCACGTGGAGCTGAGACGACGCTGACAACTTTGGGCTGGTAACCTGGGTGTGGTTTGCCTTTGGCTCTCTCGCTCCCTGCCTAATCTACTTACCTTATGGCAATGGCGGCACCAAAAAATGTTTATGCAAATCAGTCAATAAGCCAGATTAATTTGTCAAAGTTTGCTCTTCACGTAGCAGAGTCATCAGCTCAAAAGCAACCAGCGCTGGGCATGGTGGCTCACACCTGTAATCCCAGGACTTTGGGAGACTAAGGCTGGTGAATCACTTGAGGTCAGGAGTTCGAGACTAGCCTGGCCAACACGGCGAAACTCTGTCTCTACTAAACACACAAAAATCAGCCAGGTGTGGTGGCATGCGCCTGTAATCCCAGCTACTCAGGAGGCTGAGGCAGGAGAATCACTTGAACCCAGGAGGTGAAGGGTGCAGTGAGCCGAGATTATGCCACTGCACTTCAGCCTGGGTGACAGAGCAACAGAGTGAGACTCCGTCTCAAAAAATACAAAAAAGCAAACCAGCAGTCCAGAAGGGGCAGCAAGCCGGACCTCACTACAGTCTACCTAATTCTGTATGTTCCTTTGGAAATTTCTGGAGCTGCTTTTCAGTGGTCCACTATGCTGCACAATGCTGAACACACAATGAGCACTCAATAAACACATCGCTGCAGTTCAGAAAATCAGCCAAGATTACTTGGCCAAAAAGTTTCTTCCTACCCTGGGCATTGAGGTTCACATGTTAGTCTCTTACAAAAACTGGCCGGGCGCGGTAGCTCACGCCTGTAATCCAAGCACTTTGGAGGCCAAGGCGGGCAGATAACCTGAGGTCAGGAGTTCAAGACCAGCCTGACCAACATGGTGAAACCCTGCCTTAAAAAAAAAACAAAACACCTGAGGCTCCCAGGTGGCCGCTGGGCACTTACCTGAAGGAGGCAGCAAGAGGCAGGTCCTGCATTTGCCCCGCCCCTCCGGGCCAGCTGCGTGATCTTTGAGAAGTTCCTGGACTTCACTGAGTCACAGTTGCTCACGCCCAAGACAGAAACGATGACCACAGTCCTGACACTTTGCAAGGTCATGGGGAGTGCTAGAGGGGCTGGTGTGCAGCCTGCGGTGCCCGGCAGCTAATGTGTGTCCAGCTCAGGACCACGAGCAAAACCAGCATCACGGAGACAAGGAAGGCAAATTCTCCCACTCCTGTGGGTGAGGGACAGGGATGGTGGCATCACACCGCTCAGGTACAGAGACCCAGTCCTGGTCAGCAGGCCACAGGGTTTCGATGTGATGCAGCTTCCCAGTGTGCCAGCTTTGCCTGGGGGCTGCAGATGACACACTTTCCTTCTTTAAAGTGACAGAAAAGAGGAAGCTGGTTGGATCAAGGGTCCAGGGTAGCCGACTGGGGTTAGGACTAGAAAGTGAACTGACGAGGAGGCTGCCAGATGCCTGCAGGGAAGTGGGGGTGAGGGGCTGAAAAGTGGGAGTGAGGGGCAGGGGGTGGGGGTGAGGGGCAGGGGGTGGGGGTGAGGGGCAAGGGAAGTGGGGGTGAGTGGCAAGGGAAGTGGGGGTGAGGGCCTGAGAGGAGCAGAGCCTCAGGGGATCCCCATGTCCCCTGGGCTGCTTCAGTCTGCCCCTGGGGAACAGAATTCAGATTCTTCAGGGTCTCTTTAAATGGGGGGTGGGCACTTCCTCCTCGATTTTGCAAAATGAGAAATTACATGAAAGAAAAAAAAGGAGAATGAAGAGAGCAAAGAAGGACCAGTTCCACAGCAACTTTCCCAAAGCACCCCACGCCGCAGACACGAAGGAGCGGGCTGGGTGGCAGCTTTGATTACTGCACACCTGTGGTGTAGTGGGATCTGGGCCGCTGACCTGTTCAGAGCAGTGGAGACCTGCCCAGGGTTGTTGGTCAGAGGCAACAGCAGGTGAGCAGAGGGTGCAGGGTGGACCCTGCGTGCAGAAGGCCTTGGCTGGGAGAAGCATCCCATCCAGGCCAGATGGCAGACAGTGGACAGAACACAGAAAGGGACAGTTTCTAGTGGCCGATGGTGGACAGAGGAGGAGGCAAGGAGCGCTCTCCAGGAGACACTCCCATGCCAGTGGCGATGGTCCTTGTCCTGAGCTTCAGGACGGACCACCAGGACTGCAGGGGAAAGGAGCCCACTCCACAGGAGAGGGCCTCTCTTGAGTCCCAGGCCATGTGTAGAACAGGGCTGGGGAAAGCAAAGAGACATAAGGAATCGGAGAAGAAATGAAAATTGTGGCACAGGCTGGGCGCGGGAGCTCACACCTGTAATCCCAGCACTTTTGGAGGCCAAGGCGGGTAGATCACCTGAGGTCAGGAGTTCGAGACCAGCCTGGCCAACATGGCGAAACCCCACCGCTACTAAAAATACGAAAATTAGCCAGGTGTGATGGCAGATGCCTGTAGTCCCAGCTACTCAGGAGGCTGAGGCAAGAGAATCGCTTGAACCCAGCACATGGAGGTTGCGGTGAGCTAAGAGTCTTTGCCCTCCAGCCTGGGGGACAAGAGCGAGCGAGACTTGGTCTCAACAAAGAAAGAAATCGTGGCACAGACACATTTATTGAACACCTACTGTGTGCTGGGCCTGGTATTAGGCGCTGGGGTGGGGGTCAGCCCATCTCCTGTCCATGCCCCCAAGAGGGGGCTGCCCTCTTTCTCTGCCCCTTCCCCAAGGAGCCCGAGGCAGCTTCGAGAGAGGGACTCTTTACAAAGATTTTCATTCCAGCTGCCCTGAGCCCAAAAACCACGGCCTCTCCCGGAGCATCTCAGATTTCATTTTTCCTTCTTTCCCTTCTGCTGTGAACACATCTGGGTTTGAGATCAAGGGTGATACACTGGCTGATGAATTCGCCGCCAGATGCTGGCTACTGGAATGTACAACCGTCGGCTGAATTCAAAGCACATGCAACCACAGGGCCCCCGCTCCCACCCCTCCGGCCCAGGACACCACATGATGTCACCTCCCCCCCTGCAAGGAGCCTGCAAAAACAATCCCGAGTGCACCCGCCAGAGTGGGGACGGAAAAGAACTGGGTGGAAAACCAAGGTCGCGGGAGACGATCCAAGCGGATGGGTTACGGTCGGACCTCGAGAATCACACCCGCCCCTGGAAAACCAGCAGAGGCTGATCGGTGCTGCTGCTCTCGGAGGGGAGCGGACCGTGAAGGGGACTTGCTGGAGAAGCTGCTGTTACCAGCACGAGCCAGGGCCAAGGACTGGCCGGAGGGGCGGCACACGCCACAGACTCCAGCCACGCCTGGGCATAGACACCAGGGCTTCTGTGGCACACTCCTCTCTTGTTCTCTCTCCTCCGTGTCCCCTCTGCAGCCATCAACATGTGGGTCCTGTGTCCTCAAGTCCCCTTCACACCCCACCAACATCTTTCCCATCCTACTGTGTCCACAGAAGCACCATGGACGTTCCCTCGGAAAATAAGAACAAGCCATGCCCACTACTGGGGGAGGGAGGCAGACCCCAAAGGAAAACCGCCTCGAGAGGCCAGGCACAGTGGCTCACACTTGTAATCCCAGCACTTGGGAGGCCAGGGTGGGTGGGTTGCTTGAAGCTAGGAGTTCAAGACCAGCTTGAGCAACATACCAATACTTCATCTGAAAAAAAAAATACAAAAGTTAGCTGGGCATGGTGACATATGCCTGTAGTCCCAGCTACTCAGGAGGACTGCATGAGCCTAGAAGTTCAAGGCTGCAGTGAGCTATGAACACACCACTGGGCTTCAGTCCTGGGTGACAGGACAAGACCCTGCCTTTGAAAGAAAAAGAAAATTGCCTCTAAGAAATACACGTGTTCCACATTCATTGAATTCCCTTTATCCTCTTGCCAGGGGCCTGACTGCTCTCTGGAGGAATCCCACGTGCTGTATTTATAAATATATCATATAGAACATTTGCCACCTGGGCCACTCTGCTGGGCTCCCAGCCCCAGATTAGGGACAGGCAAACCAGTGGATATGAACACTCAACCTCTAGACCACTCACAGCCTGTCCCCAGGGTGCCCTACATGCCGTAACTGCATAGTGCCCGTTCTGGCTGAGGGACGCACTCAGGCAGCAGAAGGTGGCCCACTGTCCCTCAAGGTCACCTGTCTGCCCAGATGAGGTGCAGGGACCCCCAGGACTCAGTAACATATTCAGCTAAATATGAAGTCAAAACCCAGCCAGATCATCTGTACCTTGCGTGCACACTGACTCGGACTGGGATTTGCTCAGTATCCCCAGAGGGCACCGGCCCCTCCCAGCCGTCCACCCTCGTCTGCAGGCTACAGCTTCCACCTGGGGAAGGGTACCCACGCGACCAGCAGTTGAAGAAAGCGCCTCCCTCCACTCTGTCCTGTCCTGCTCATGGCCCAGCAGAGAATGCCACGGAGTCCCCATGCTGTCAACATTGGTCATTCCTAGGAGTCGGGCGGGGGCTTTGCACACGTGCCAAAGACCCTACTGGCCCAAATCACCCGTGGGATGGGGGCGTTCTGATGCTGCAGCTGGATTGGAGTCAGCCCCGGGCATCCATGGTGGCACTGAAGACCAGTGACCACTGCATGTGTCCCGGGGGCCAGCCTCGAGGACTCTGTACCGTGTAGATGCAAACGCAGTAACTGCCAGCTGGAGCTTCAGACATCATTTGAGAGTCATTTGGTTCATCTGCCTCTAGGTGGAATTACATGCCAATCGTCTCAGAGGAATTCTAAAAGAAACCATTTTCTCTCCCAGACAAAACCCGACCTCCACTCACTCCTGGAAACGATCCAGTGATAGCTGCAGGTGGACTCAGCTTTGCTCGTTTACTGGGGAAGGACTTCCAGGTTCCATGCCTTCTGTCTAAACTCTCCAGAAATCGGGGTGCCACGAGTGCCAACATCCACACCCTCAATCACACAGCAAAGCTCTCGCTAACGTCTATAGCTTGTGTTGGCCATTCAGGATGAGAGTCTCTTGTCCTTTGGGGTGGATGTACCACCGTATAGCTGGTTGACCTGGCTGGGGCTGCTTGACCATCGAATTTTCTTTTAAGCTCCCAGTCCGAGTTTCACTCTTGTCACCCAGGCTGGAGTGCAATGGTGTGACCTTGACTCACTGCAACCTCTGCCTTCAGAGTTCAAGCGATTCTCCTGCCTCAGCCTCCAGAGTAGCTGGGATTACAGGTGCCTGCCACCATGCTTGGTTAACTTTTTTTTGTATTTTAGTAGAGACCAGGTTTCACCATGTTGGCCAGGGTGGTCTGGAACTCCTGACCTCATGTGACCCACCAGCCTTGGTCTCCCAGAGTGCTGGGATTATAGGTGTGAGCCACCGCGCCTGGCCTGACCATTGAATTTTGATTAATATGTCCACAGCGCCAGCTGAGGGTATACCAGGGGCCTCTCTGCCCCAGCCGCCCACAAGGTCAGAGTCTGGAAAGGGACGTGAAGCCCGTCCCCACTTCCAGTGTCTACGCCATCAGCTGGGGACAGATGTCCAGTAACACAGCTGTGGCCCTGTCCTGCGGCTGCTGTGATAAATGACCGTATTTTTCCCGGCCTGCTCTCAGGTCACTGTGGGATCTGTGTTTGTGTGTAACTAATCTCACTGGGCTTCGGGATCATAGTGAAGACCACTCAGAAACACGGAAGCTCTCCTTCAGGCAGCATCTCCTTATTTTAGCGGGATGGGGCTGACCTCGCCAGCTGGAGGGGCAGAGGTGGCCACAAACGCTGCCAGGGATGGCAGATGGTGATCCAGGAAGGGCTCTGTTCACAAGGACCCCGAACCTGCTCTAGTCCTCCAGGTGTGGAGGCCACAGCCTCCCTACAGAACTGCATGGGGGGCACGGGTGGGGCTCAGCAGCCAGGAAGTGTCACAAGGGTTGAGAGGTGGCAACGAGAGTTAGCTGGTCCAGCCCACCTGTGGCCTCTGGCCTAGAGCTACATGGCTGGGTACCCTCGGTGGGCAGCTGGAGGGTCTCCCCTGAGCTCTGGGCTCTGCCCTTCCACGCCCCCCTCGAGCCAACCCTTTCAGTCAGTGGCGCGGCAGACCTCCTCCAAGTTTGTTCCTTTTAGGGAAATGAGCAGCAAAGGGGGCTGTGGCCTGGTAATTGAAAACAGCACTGTGGTGTGGGCGGGAACCCGGCTTCTGCCCGCCCTGCAGCTGCTGCGGAGGCCAGACCCACCCTCAGGCACCCCAACCTCCTTGTACCCCAGGAGCCAGCAATGGGGCCTTCTAGGGTGCAGGAAAGAGCTCAGCAGAAGGGGCACCATAGGAGCACCCTGGAGGTCTGTCCCCAGCTGAAGATATAGACACCGGAAGTGAAGACATGAGCGCCTCCTCCCTTTCCAAACTATGACCTTGAGAGTCTATGGGTGGCTGGGACAGAGGGGCGCCAGATCCACCCTCAGTGGTGACTCGCAGCTCTGGGGCAGGGCAGGGCCATGACATCCAGGGTGAGGACAGAGGACTTGGCCAGCGTGACTCAGGCCAGGGTGAGAAATGCCTGGAATGACAACTACTCAGAAAAGATGTTTTTTTAGGGGGGTGGGGGAGGGGGTGGGGCAGAGAGGGTGACGGGCGTACAACAGTGATCAGGGGACAGAAGCGAAGCCTCAGCCCGGACCATACCGCCTGCCAGCTGGCACCTGGAGGTGTGCCAGGCCCACCCCAAGGGAGCACTCCCTCCCTGCTGCCCGAGATTCTAGCGCGTGAGCGGCTGGCCACTGGATGCCCGTCTCCATGGAGACCAGCTCTCCCATCTACTTCCTGCCCATTCGCTCTGGCTCCCCTCGGGGAACTCCAGCGAGCAAAACACCATCTACCACAGCCCCGCAGAGCAAAGCCGTCCTCTGCCCAGCCTTCCTGCTGCCCTCCCGGCCCCCTCCCTCTGCGGCCCTGGGAGGACCTCCTGTCCTGCCGCTCTCCCTCTGGGGGCTGGGCCCTTCCCATTCACGTGCTGTTGAATCACTTGAAAAAAATGCACCCGATCCTGGGAGGATTTGCTGAGAACAGTGCGGCTTTGTGGAGGGAAGTGCAGCTCTGCACTTTCTTCGCCAAGACCCATGGAAGAGCCAAGCTTGGCCCTGCAAACCCCAAGCCAGGGCTGGAGCAGGGGCAGGGGCAGGGCCGTGCAGGGCAGGAGGCAGAGGGTGCCTGGAGAGGCACCGAGGGAACCCTCACCTGTCCCTGCAATCCCCGCTCCCCAGGACTGAGCAGGGGGCCAGGGTGACAGCTCGGAGCCAGGGGCAGCGGCAGATTCTGTCCTTGCCCTGTCACTGGAGGGCTGCATGGTGGGCAGGGCCCTGTTCCTCCCAGGTCAACCCATTTTGGGGCCAAACGTAAGGGCTGGGCCCATCATCTTTAGGGCCCTGGCTTGGGGGCGACCTGGCGCATATGGCCTGTGGGTTGACCCTGGCTTGCTATATTTCTCAGGGGACAAACAGGGACGTAAAGGCTGTAATCCTGGGGCCCAGACTCCCAGGACAGAATGAAAGCGGGAGGGGGGGCTAGCGTCCCCATTCCCCCTTCTCTTCCTCCTCAGCACAGCTTCAAAAATGTGCTGATTGGCCCCCAGTCTCCCTGAGCTTGTCCTGGGGGGGTGTCTGTGCAGACCCATTTCCAGCCGGAAGACTTGGCCTGGCTGTCACAGCAGCTACATGTGCAGGCTGCTCCCCGCCCCCACCCTGTGTCTTCTTGGAAGTCTCAATAAAATTCACTGAAGAATCCCTGCAGGTCAGGAAGGGTGCCCTGCCCACCCCTCCCCTATAAAGACCCTAGTTTCCCTTTGTTGTGTGTCTGAGATCCTGGTCACACAGGGCTTGGAGGGGGAGGGAGATTTGTGAGGAAAAGATGCACCCCCCAGGGCAGCTCCCAGCATGGGGTCACATCCAAAACCCGACCGGCCAGCAGGTGGGGGGAGAGCAGGCCGAGAGTGGAGAGTGAACCGCTGGCATGTCAGACCCTGCCGGCCTCCCCCAGCCCAGGACAGCTGACCTCGGCAGCACACACGAGCGACACTGCTGCTCCCCCTCCAAGCCTCACAGACACACGGAGCGACCCACACGCCACTGCTCAGCCACGGAGGCCTTCCTGGGCCCCTGTGGTTTGGGGAGAAGGACCCACAAGGCAGGGAGCAAAGAAGGGGCAGGAGGATGAAGGTTCCCGCAAATGCAGAGTGAGGCGGGAACACGGCAGCTGGCCCCGAGGATGGGGCAGAAGCACCAAACCGGAGCAGCACTCTAGAAGGCGCAAAGCGTTCAGAGAGGGGGACCATCGGGGCGCCTGGAGGTGCTGTAGAAGGATGCAGGTGAATATGGCCACCACATCCGGGGTCCTCAGCCCGCTGGCATGGCAGTGCTCTCTGGAAACCTTGGGAACCCCACACCCTTCCAGGTGGCTCTGTTATCCATTTTACAGTCAAATGGAGGCTGGGCAAGGGCTGGGGTGTGAGTCCAGAGGGCACCCCTGAGCCCGCCAGCATTGGCCTGTGAGGTCCCCGGCACTTTGGGGAGGATTCAGTCTCGAAGGTAGGGGGTGGGCCCTGTGCACTTGTGTCTGGAATAGGGGCAGTGGGAAGAGAGATGCTGGGACCTGGGCGTGAGGTGCAGGAGGTGGAGGGCCAGGTCTTGGAGGAAGTGCAGAAACCTTAACACTCTGCCCTGGTCACCAAACTGTTGGCAGGTGGTAGAGCCAGGGCTCTCACCCTGACAGTAGGGCTCTCACCAGCTCCTGGTGGAGGCTCCGGGTGAGGGCATGGGATGGGGTGAGCCAGGGGAGGCTGGAGGCTGCCCCACGGGCCTTTCTACCACAGTCCAGCCTGTGCCAAGGTAACCAAGAGGGGAGGGGAACACAGGCGCTGCCAGGCCCAGGGATGGAAAGTTACCCATGACATCTCTGTAAAAATCACTGGGGAGCCACGGTTTTGGGTGTGGGCATCCTCGAGGGCTGTTTTAGGCCCTGGCAAAGAACACCAATGGCCCTGGCAAAGAACCAGCCTGTCATCCCCTTCGCCTTCTGCAGGACAGGTGGGAAAGGGCCGGGTGTCTGGTCTGGCTGCCAGGGGACAGTGTAGGTGTGACTGTCCTGGCAGAGATGAGTCACCCTCCACCCTGTCTCGCTGCCCATCTCCACACCTAGTTTTAGCTCAAGTGTGGCCAAGAAGGGGCAATTCCTTATCTACAACACACGGGCCACAAATGCTACCTTTGAAAATGGCAACAAAAATAACCCACTCAAAGGCAGGCTGGTCCTCCATCAGACTGGCTTCCAGGCTAAGGCAGGAAGACCTCGGCCACTCAGTGTTCGGGCCCCATCGTGGCCATGGCTTTTAACTCAGTTACCCCACAACATCCTCCCTGCCCTCTCCAGCAGAGCCCATGCCACAGTGACAGGCAGCTACGCTCCAGGTCTCCGTGTGCTAAAAACAGCCGGGCACAAGGCAAGGGCAGAAACAGCAGCAGCACGGTGACACCCTGCCCCGAGGAATCCATGTGGCTTTTGAAAAACAGCAGCCCTCCTGACCCTAAGGTTCCTTCTTCATCATGTTGAGCCTACAGCAAATTGTGGAGTGGCTTTGCAACTCTAGCCCATGACATTCTGGAAGCAGAGGATAGAAAGAACCAGGCTAAGATCAAAGTTTTCTTTCTTTTTTTTTTTCCTGAAACAGGGTCTCACTCTGTAACCCAGGCTGGAGTCCAGTGGTGCAATCACAGCTCACTGCAGCCTCAACCTCCCAGGCTCAAGTGATCCTCCCATGTCAGTCTCCGTAGTAGCTGGAACTATATGTGCAGGCCACTATGCCTGGCTCCTTTTCGTATTTTTCTAGAGACAATATCACTATGTGGCCCAGGCTGGTCTCAAACTCCTGGGCTCAAGCAATCCGCCTGCTTTGGCTTCCCAAAGTGCTGGGATGACAGGTGTGAGCCACCAGGCCTGGCCCTGAATTTCCTCTACTTGACCTCAAGCAGAAAGCCACAGACAACAGAGACCTAAGCTACTAACGATTAAAAAACCCAAAAGCAAAAACAGGAAGTCTATTCCCACCCCGTCTGAATGAGCGTTAAAGCTTGTTGGTTCCACAAGCTTCACACACTCCAGGGAAGTCCAGCTTGAGATTCTCAGAGGCGTGTACTTGGGGTCCTGTTGGGGATCTCGCCCCTCACAGCTGTAGTTCTAGCTTTTACTTATCACCTGCGTCCTCGCCAGAACAGGAGTCCTGTGGTTCCATGTGGGTGGCTCATCGCTCATCTCTAGTGACTGGGACAGTGTCTGGGACTTATATTTGTAAAAAAATTTTTTTTGGGATGGAGTCTCACTCTGTCTCCCAGACTGGAGTGCAGCAGTGCGATCTTGGCTCACTGCAACCTCTGCCTCCCGGGTTCAAGCGATTCTCCTGCCTAAGTCTCCCGGGTAGCTGGGACTACAGGCATGTACCACCATGCCCATCTAATTTTTGTACTTTTAGTAGAGATGGGGTTTTGCTGTGTTGGCTGGGCTGGTCTAACTCCTGACCTCAGGTGATCCACCTGCCTTGGCCTCCCAAAGTGCTGGGATTACAGGTGTGAGCCAACGTGTCTGGCCTCATATTTGCAAGTTAAATATTTTATAAGAGCAGGTCAATCTCTTCTGGGGAAAAAAGGTAAAAATAGGAAGGAAAAAAAAGTAATAAATGGGATCTTTCCCACATCTACTCCCCAGGTATGCCAAAAGCACTTTTTGACACGTGGTCTTTTGATCCAAATGCATCAGGGATATAGTCTTCTTTTTGGAAACAAGCATGGAACAGGAGAAGCTATGATCCTGGAAGGAAGGCTCGTATACACGATGAGAATATGCCACAGTGAAACAAGTAAGACAGGCGTTTGTGTGATGTGGATACCTGCCAGCGACTACACCGAGGCCAAAAAACTTATAATATCATTTTATAAAGTTCAGAAACAAGTAAAACTAAACACTACACCATTTAGCATGGATATGACAGGGTTAAAGACAGGATAAAGCCAGGGCTAAATCCCAAGTTCAGCAGGCATCTCTCTTTTTGTTTTTTTCTTTTTTGAGATGGAGTCTTGCTCTGTTGCCCAGGCTGGAGTGCAATGGTGCGATCTCAGGTAACTGCAACCTCCGCCTCCTGGGTTCAAGTGATTCTCCTGCCTCAGCCTCCCGAGTAGCTGGGATTACAGGCGCCCACCACCAAACCTAGCTAATTTTTTGTATTTTTAGTACAGACAGGGTTTCACCATGTTGGCCAGGCTGTTCCCAAACTCCTGACCTCAGGTGATCCACCCGCCTCGACCTCCCAAAGTGCTAGGATTACAGGTGTGGGCCACCGCGCCCGGCATCTTTTTGTTTCTGAGACAGGGTCTCGCTCTGTCACCCAGACTGGCAGTGGCGTGATCATAGCTCCCTGCAGCTTTAACCTCTGGGGCTCAAGCAACCCTCTTGACTCAGCCTCACGAGTAGCTGGGACTATAGGTGCATGCCACCATGCTCAGCTAATTTTTTAATCTTTTGTAGAGATAGGGTCTCCCAGTGCTGCCCGTGCTGGTCTCAAATTCCTGGGCTCAAGCGATCCTCCTACGTTGGCTTCCCAGAATGTTGGGATGACAGGTGGGAGCCATCAGCAGGTATATACCCACAGAGGCGGCAGGGGGGTGGGAAAGGGAAGTGGGGCACAGGTGGTGAATATTCTGGGTCTTGGGTCTGGATGGTGGGCTCACAGCAGTTCACTATATTGTCTATAAAATATGCATAAGATAAGTAAGGCCATTCGTGGACCAATGAGACCAATGTGTCACAAACAAAGACTGGTTGATCTAAGTCAATGTATCTGAGGTTTCTGGAAGGGAGGGAGGGAGACAGACTCTGAAACCATCCTAGTCCAGGGGCAGGTGGCACCCTCCACCGATTTTTGTCGCATCTCACTGGAGCCCAGCCATGCCCCTTCACTCATGTATCATCTGTGGCTGCTTCTGAGCAGCTGCCATTGAGCTGGGTAACTGCCCCAAGGGCTGCACACAGCTGACAAACACTAACATAGTTACTCTCTGGCTCTTTGCAGAAAAAGTACGTTGATCCGTGTCCCTAAGCCTGCAATTGGCAGAAGAGAAGCTACCCAGTGTGAGGTGTCCATGGCTGTGGTGGATGCCAGGTCAGTGGCAAAGCTAGCGGGGAGGAAACGGATTGAACACCCAGGTGCCCACACCCTTGCCAGCCCCAGAGGAGCCACCAGTGGGGTGAGGGTGGCCTGTCTTCTCTTTTCTGTCTTTCTCTCTTTTCTCTCAAATTAGAGTTAGAAGAATGTATTGAGCAACGTGCTATTTAAACAATGTTGGTTTTGTCGTTCTGAAAGACTGAGAGAGGTTTTAGCTTTGGTTCAACCTCCGTTAATGTCTCGGCCCGTGGCTAAGCACCAAGTAAGTGATCTATCTTCTGCTATTGTGCCCGTCTGACTTTGGGTGCCCCTGAAAGGCCAGTGTTTATTTGGCTAAAACATCTGAAGGGCGTAATTGACCTGGAGTTTCCATCTGTCACCCAGGCTGGAGTGCAGTGGTGTGATCAGCTCTGAGAGACACACCCCCGGTACATGGGCTAGATCCCCCCCCCACTGGAACCCACACGGGTTCCTATTTTTGTGCATAGGAGGTTTCTCAAATGGGACTTCATTTTAAAGGTAAGACTAGGGAAGGAGTCCCTGTGAGGGAATTTGCCCTGCAGGACGATATAATGACAGAATGCCATTTTTTTTTTCTTTGAGACAGAGTCTCACTCTGTTGCCCAGGCTGGAGTGCAGTAGTGCAATCTCAACTCACTGCAACCTCCGCCTCCCGGGTTCAAGCGATTCTCCTGCCTCAGCCTCCTGAGTAGCTGGGATTACAGGCACCTGCCACCACGCCTGGCTAATTTTTATATTTTTATAGACACGGGGTTCCACCATATTGGCCAGGTTGGTTTCAAACTCCTGACCTCAGGGTTCCGCCCGCCTCGGCCTCCCAAAGTGTTGGGATTACAGGTGTGAGCCACCTCGCCCAGCCTCAGACTGCCCATTTTATAGAGGCCTAATAGTCTCAAAGGCGACGACACACACACAGATCTTAGGGACTCGGGTACCAGTTCCGGCGTCTCCATTATCAGTGGTGTTATTTTCCCCGGGTGGGACTCTCGCGTTTAACATATGTTCTGAAACTCTTGCAAGCGTTCCCTGGCTTCTGCAAGAAACTGCTTGTGCAACTTGTTTTGCTCTAAATTCTGCTGCTGCCAGTCTCAGATCATCTGACTGTGCTGGTCGTCGGTGAGGCTGGTGCCCGATGGGGAAGTGGTGCTGAGCTCAGATCGGCTCTCCCTTTCCTGGGCTGTCGTGGAGGGGGACTTCAGATGGGCCAGTCCAGCTCTTCTTTGCTCCCTCCCCTCTTTTTCAAACTCAGCCTTGTGGTGATTTCCAAGCTCCTATCTGGGTGTTCCGTTCGTTCAAGCGATTCCAGCTGTTTTTGTCTTCTCTGCTCCGTCTCTGCTTTCTGCCTTTGCCTGGATGCTGTTGAGCCTACTCTGTATGCCTGGTCTTGAAGGTGGAGCTGAAGGGGGCCCTCTGCCAGTATGCCCAGTTTGGGGGTCTCCTGCCCAAGTTCAGTGCCGTACAAGAACGAGTCCTTTTTGTTCATACATATTTCGGCCTTGGGAGACAATGTTTGACTTCCATTTCTAAATGTGGGCTTGACCGTGTGGTGACATTGTTGGTTCTGGACCTTGCCCGTTAATGTTTTCAAGTGGGTCTTGGACACCGCCTGCTGCTCCTCATCCTCTGCCAGCCTCCTGCGTTCCCCAGCGGGCATGATGTCTGTGTCTGTCATTTTCTTCTCTCTCGGGGTCCTCCCGCCACACTCTTGTATCTCTGAGAAGCCACGCTCTCCCCCAGGGCTCTGGTCCATGCTGGGCTTCAGGGCCAGGTACAAGCACAGGTGTTTTTTCAGCTTTCTGTTTATATTCTCTTCAAAGGCGAACTCCAAAGGCGAACTTCAAAGGCGAAGTTCAAAGGCGAACTCTTCAAAGGCGAACTCCAGCTCTTTCTGCCACTTGTTCTTCTCCTGGAGTGTGCACTGAGATGCTGGGGACATGGCTTCCCTTCTGTGGCTGGAACCAGCCGACCTCCCCTCCAGACTGTGTCCCTGAGAGTAGCTGGTCAGGCCTGGAACAAAGCAAACTGCCCCTTTCCCCGGCGGCCTCCTCCCTGCCTGGACCATTCCTTTCTCTTTTTCCTCCACGCGCCTGATCTCTCCCACGGCCACCACGAGTGGGTTTTGCCTTTCTAGGTCCACCCCTCTGCTCCCCCGAGGGTGGATGGCACAGCAGCCATCCCCGGACTTGGTCGAAGGGTCTCGCCTTCCCTTTCTCTTCCCAGGCGGGGTCACGTGAGGATGCGTCTGACCTGTGGCTTTTGTAGTCTGCAGCTTCTCTGGGCTCACTGGCGTCTTCCGGGGCCTGGTGTGCCTGGGTTGTTGCTGGCCCAGCTCTTCCCTGCAGCTCCTCTTGTCGTTAAGGGCTGTTTTCTGCTTCTCTTTGCCCCTCAGGGGCCTGGGTGATCTTCGCTGGACGGGCCCCTCCGAGCCAGGCTTATTTTCTGCGGCCCGTCCTCCTCCCCAGCCTAACAGACGTGCTGACTGCAGCCTGTCCAGGTCCCTAACTTGCAGGTACCGCGACTCCCGCCACTCTCTCCTCAACTCCTCAGCCACGTGCCGGAGCTGGTAGCTTCTCCACAGTTTCGCATCCGCTCTCCTCTGCAGGGTGAGATCCCCTTTTCCCCGGGCTGGCAGCAATCTGTGCTTTTGCCTCCAAAGCAGGGGTCCGTTATCAGGACAAAGGCTGAGCCACGTGGCTCCGTCCATGTTTCTGTTCCTGTCTGCGAACCCGGCAGACACAGCTTCCCAGGGACGGTGCTTGGAGCCAAGAGTGGAGGGTCCAAGGGGCGCCCCCGGGCCTGAGGGGCCACAGAGGCCACGACTGTTCCACAGCAAGCCCACGAGGACAGGAGCACAGGTGCAGCTCTCGAGAGCGCTCCCAAGAGTGAGCAAGGCCCTGGCGATAAGCACGTGGGATTCTCGCTGCGGGGACAGACTCCAAAATGCACCCCTCCCAGCTCTCCCTCCGGCGCCCACCAGGGCCCGTTCTCAGCCCCCCAATTTCTGTCCTACACACTTTTGACAAGAGCCTGGAGGGGAGTTGTTTTGAACATGGCGTGGTTTTGCTTCCCAGGGGACACTGGCAATGTCTGGAGACATTTTCCATGGTCACAAATGCAGGAGGAGGTGCTCCTGGCCTGCAGCTGGGTGGAGGCGAGGGAGGCTGCTTACCCCACATTGCACAGGAGGGCCGCCCGGGACAGCAAATACCTGGCCAGAGATGTCAGTGGTGCCAAGACTCAGAACCCCACCCTAGGAGGCGAGTGTTTGTTAGGATTCAGGTCAAGCTGGAGGGGCGCAAAGGGCAGCTCTTGAAAACAAATATTGACAAGAGCAGGTGGAAGCAAAAGAGGAAGTCTGGGCCTCTGGAGGGAGAAATGTTTATAAAGGAAAGGAGGAAGGGACGGAGGAGGAAGGAGCTTGCAAGCATGTGTGTGTACAGGGGTATGTGTCCATGCATGTATGTGCAGGGATGTGTGAGTGTGTGTGCAGGGGTGTGTACAGGGGTGTGTGTGCATGCATG
>PVKV010021354.1:0-37771 GCA_004027835.1 Alouatta palliata | reverse complement strand
CAACCTCCGCCTCCTGGGTTCAAGCAATTCTCCTGCCTCAGCCTCCCGAGTAGCTGGGACTACAGGCACGTGCCACCATGCCCAGCTAATTTTTGTATTTTTAGTAGAGACGGGGTTTCACCATGTTGACCAGGATGGTCTCGATCTCTTGACCTCGTGATCCACCCGCCTCGGCTTCCCAAAGTGCTGGGATTACAGGTGTGAGCCACCGCGCCCGGCCATTGTGTTTTAAACTTCAAATTCCACTTGTTCACTGCGGGCTTATAGGAAAGTAATTGACTTGCAAAATACAAGGTTAACATACAAAACTAATTTCTTTTTTTGTCAATTCCTTCAGATGCTTTACATAGATAATTATGTCATGTATGAACAAAGACAATTTTATTCCTTCATTACCAATCTTGATCCATTTTATTTATTTTTTCTTGTCATTGCATTCGTTAGAAATTTCAGTTGAAAAGCAGTGGTGAAAAGAGTCACCCCTGCCTTGTTTCTGATCATAGTGAGAAAGCTTTCACCATTAATTATGTTGTTAGCTGTAGAGTTTCTTGTAGATATTAAGTTGAGAAAGTTTCTTTTTATCCCAGTTTACCGAGAGTTTTTAAAAACTCATAAATGAGTGTTAAATTTTGTCAAATGCTTTTTCTGTATCTATTGAAATGATATGATTTTTTTATTTAGCCTATTGATTTAATGGATGATATTAATTAATTTTTGAATTTTGAGCCAGCCATGCATATCTGGAATAAACTCCATTTCGTCATGAAATATAATTATTTTAATACATTCTTGGATTTGATTTGCTAATATTTTGCTGATGATTTTAATGTGTATGTCTATGAGAGACACTACTCTGTGGTTTTCTTTTTTTGTAATGCTTTTGTCTGGTTTAGGTATTAGGATAATGCCAACCTTACAGAATGAGCTAGGAAGCATTCCCTCCACTTCAGTTTCTGAAAGAGATTATAGAGAATTGGTATAATTTATTCCTTAAATATTTAACAAAATGGATCACTGAACCAATCTAGGCCTAGTGCTAACTGTTCTGAAAGGTTATTAATTATTGATTCAATTTATTTAATAGACATAGTTCTGTTTAATTTGCCTCTTTCTTCTTCAATTTAATTAATAGATATAGTCCTGTTTAAATGGCCAAATTGTTTTGGCAGGTTTTGTCTTTTAAATAATTGGTTTATTTCATCTGTGCTACCAAATTTGTGGGCATAGAATTCTTCATAGTATTCCATTTTCTTTCTTTTATTTTTTAAAAACTATAACATAGCAACTTTTCAAAAGCAATCTGAAATAGGTTAAAACTATTGTGATTGTAAAAAATTCTACAGAGCTCAAGGGAAGGCATGCATGTTGGTCTCAGAAACTATGGAATTAGAAAGTTGAACTAGGTGAGGCCTCTCATCTTTGTTCCTCTCCTGCTTCTGCCTTATTTATATGAATTTTAATTGACATATAATAATTGCACATATTTACAGGGTACACAGTAATATTTTCATACATAAAATTTGTAGTGATCAGATCATGGTAATTGGCATATCCTTTACTTCAAACATTATTTCCTTGTGTTGGGAACATTCAATATCCTTTCTAGCTCTTTGAAAATATATAATATATTATTGCAAACTATAGTCATCCTACAGTAATATAAAACAATAAAACTTGTTCACCCCCTAGCTATAATTTTGTGCCCTTTAACAAATTCCTTTCTATTCCCCTCTTTCCCCTACCCTGTGTAGTCTATAGAGGCCTATGTTCTGCCTTTTACTTCTATGAGACCCAGTTTTTTAAGCTTCTGCATAGAATGAGAATATGTAATGTTTAGCTTTTTATTCTTGGCTTATTCCACTCAACATAATATCTTCCAGTTTCATCCATGTTGCTATGAATTATAAAATTTCATTTTTTATGGCTGAATAGTATTCCATTGTGTATTTATACCACATTTTCTTTATCTATTAATTTGTTGTTGGGCACTTGGGTTGATTTCCTGTCTTGGCTTTTGTGAATATTGCTGTAATAAACATAGGGGTGCAGATATTTCTTTAACATATTTATTTCCTTTCCTTTGAATAAATGTCCAGTAGCAAAATTGCCAGATCATACTACACTTTTATTTCTAATTTTTTAGGAAATTCCATACTTTTCTTCATAGAAACTGTATTAGTTTACCTTCCCATCAATGGTTTATAAGTTCCCTTTTCTTTGCATCCTCAGCAGCATTTATTATTTTTTGTCTTTTTGATAATAGCCATTCTAACTGGGGTGAATGATATCTTCTTGTGATTTTAATTTACATTTCCCTGATGATTAGTGATGTTGACCACTTTTTAATATTTGTTAAACATATGTATGTCTTCTGTTCAGAAATATCTGTTCAGTTTAATTACCCATTTTAAATTAGTTTTTCTGCTGTTGTGGAGATATTTGAATTTCTTGTATACTTTGGATGTTACTCTTTTGTTGGATGAATATTTTGCAAATATTTTATCCCAGTCTGTAAGTTTATTCACTGTTTATTGTTTTGCTATGCAGAAGGTTTTTAGGGTAATATAATCCCATTTGTTGATTTTTGCTTTAGTTGACTATGCTATTGAGGTCTTATTCATAAAAGATGTCCCGAAGTATTTTATCTATGTTTTCTTCTAGCAGTTTTATAGTTTCTGGTCTCACATTTAGGTCTTCAATAAATTTTGAGTTGATTTTTGTACAGGGTGAGAGGTAGGAAATCTAGTTTTCATTCTTCTGCATATAAATATTCAGTTTACCCAGTACCATTTATTAAAGAAGGTGTCTTTCCCCCAGTGTACGCTCTTGACATCTTCGTCAAAGATAAGTTGGCTGTATATAATGTGGAGTAATTTCTGGGTTCTCTATGCTGTTCTGTTGTTCTATGTGTCCATTTTTATGCCAGTACCATGCTGTTTTGGTTAGTATAGCTTTGTAGTATATTTTGAAGTCTGTTAGTGTGATGTCCCAATTTTGTTCTTTTTACTCAGTATTGCTTTGGCTGTTTGGGGTCTTTTGTGATTCCATAGAAATTTTAGATTTTTTTTCTATTTTTATTAAATGAAAAGACATTTCATTGGTATCTTGATAGCAATTGCATTCAATCTGTAGATAACTTTTGGATAGTATGGCCATTTTAACAATATTAGTTATTCTAGTCCACAAATATGGGATATCTTTCTATTTTTTGTGTCTTCTTAGATTTCTTTCTTCAGTGTTTTATGGTTTTTCTTGCAAAGATCTTTCATTTCATTGGTTAAATTTGTTCCTAGATTATTTATCCATTTTTGTAGCTATTGTAAATGGGATTGCTTTCTTGCGTTCTTTTTTATCTGGTTTATTGTTTGTATATAGAAATGCTACTAAGTTTTCTGCGTTGCATTCCAGCCCAGATACTATGCTTTTCCCATGGTCTTCACAACCCGCAGACCAGGAGAGTCCCTCAGGTGCCTATGCCACCAGGGCTCTGGGTTTCAAGCACAAAACTGGGTGGCCATTTGGGCAGATACCAAGCTAGCTGCAGTCTTTTTTTTTCATACCCCAGTGGCAGCTGGAATACCAGCGAGGCAGAACTGTTAACCCCCCTGGAAAGGAGGCTGAAGTCAGGGAACCAAGTGGTCTACCTCAGTGGATCCCATAGCCACAGAGCCCATCAAGCTAAGATGCACTGGTTTGAAATTCTTGCTGCTAGCACAGAAGTCTGAAGTTGACCTGGGATGCTTGAGCTTGGTGGGGGGAGGGGCACCCGCCATTACTGAGGCTTCAGTAGGTAGCTTTCCCCTCACAGTGTAAACAAAGACACCAGGAAAGTCAAACTGGGCAGAGCCCACCACAGCTCTGCAAATCTACTGTAGCCAGATTGCCTCTCTAGATTCCTTCTCTCTGGGCAGGTCATCTCAGAAAGAGAGGCAGCATCACCAGTTAGGGGCTTATAGATAAAACTCCCATCTCTCTGGGACAGAGTACTTGGGGGAAAGGTGATTGTGGGCTCAGCTTTAGCAGACTTAAACATTTCTGCCTGCTGGGTCTGAAGAGAACATTGGATCTCCCAGCACAGCCCTTGAGCTCTGCTAAGGGACAGACTACTTCCTCAAGTAGGTCCCTGACCCCCGTGCCTCCTGACTGGGAGATGCCTCCAAACAAGGGTCGACAGACATCTCACACAGGAGAGCTCTGGCTGGCGGGTTCCCCTCTGGGATGAAGCTTCCAGAGGAAGGAACAGGTAGCAATCTTTGCTGTTCTGCAGTCTGCCCTGGTGATACCCCAGCAATCAGGGTCTGGAGTGGACCTCCAGCAAACTCCAGCAGACCTGCAGCAGAGGGGCCTGACTGTTAGAAGGAAAACTAACAAACAGAAAAGAATAGCATCAACATCAACAAAAAGGACATCCACACAGAAACCCCATTTGAAGGTCACCAACATCAAAGGCCAAAGGTAGATAAATTCATGAAGATGAGGAAAAACCAGCACAAAAAGGCTGAAAATCCCAAAAACCAGAATGCCTCTTCTCCTCCAGAGGATCACAACTCCTCACCAGCAAGGGAACAAAGCTGGACCAAGGAAGAGTTTGACAAATTGACAGAAGTAGGCTTCAGAAGGTGGGTAATAACAAACTCCTCCAACCTAAAGGAGCATGTTCTAACCGAATGCAAGGAAGGTAAGATCCTTGAAAAATGGTTAAAGGAATTGCTAACTAGAATCACCAGTTTAGAGAAGAATATAAATGACCTGATGGAGCTGAAAAAACACAGTACGAGAACTTCCTGAAGCATACACAGGTATCAATAGCCAAATCGATCAAGCAGAAGAAAGGATATCAGAGATTAAAGACCAATTTAATGAAATAAAGTGTGAAGACAAGATTAGAGAAAAAAGAGTGAAAAGAAACAGAAAAAGCCTCCAAGAAATAAAGGACTATGAGAAAAGACCAAACCTACGTTTGATTGTTGTACCCAAAAGTGACAGGAAGAATAGAACCAAGTTGGAATACACTTTCAGGATATTATCCAGGAGAACTTCCCCAACCTAGCAAGACAGGCCAACATTCAAATTCAGGAAATACAGAGAACACCTCAAGAAGAGCAACCCCAATACACATAATCATCAGATTCACCAAGGCTGAAATGAAGGAAAAAATGTTAAGGGCAGCCAGGGAGAAAAGTAGAGTTACCCACAAAGGGAAACCCATCAGACTAACAGTGGATCTTTCTGCAGAAACTCTACAAGCCAGAAGAGAGTGGGGGCCAATTCCTGACATTCTTAAAGAAAAGAATTTTCAACCCAGAATTGCATATCCAGCCAAACTAAGTTTCATAAGTGAAGGAGAAATAATATCCTCTACAGACAAGTAAATGCTGAAAGATTTTGTCACCACCAGGTCTGCCTTACATGAGCTTCTGAAGGAAGCACTAAATATGGAAAGGAAAAACCAGTACCAGCCACTGCAAAAACATACCAAATTGTAAAGATCATCAACACTATGAAGGAACTGCATCAACTAACAGGCAAAATAACCAGCTAGCAATATAATGACAAGGTCAAATTTACATGTACCAATATTAACCTTAAATGTAAATGAGCTAAATGCCCCAATTAAAAGACACAGACTTGCAAACTGAATAAAGAGTCAAGACTCATTGGTGCTCTGTATTCAGGAGACCCATGTCATGTGCCAAGACACACATAGGCTCAAAATAAAGGGATGGAGGAATATTTACCAAGCAAATGGAAAGCAAAAAAAAAAAAAAAAAGAAAAGAAAAAGAATAAGAAAAAAGCAGGGGTTGCAACCCTAGTCTCTGATAAAAAAAAAAAGGAAGGGTATTACACAATGTTAAAGGGATAAATGCAACAAGAAGAGCTAACTATCCTAAATATACGTGCACCCTATACAGGAGCACCCAGATTCATAAAGCAAGTTCTTAGATACCTACAAAGAGACTTAGACTCCCACATAATAGTAGTGGGAGACTTGTAACATCCCACTGTCAATGTTAGACAGTTCGATGAGACAGAAAATTAACAAGGCTATTCAGGACTTGAATGCAGTTCTGGACCAACTGGATCTACTAGATGTCTACAGAACTTTCCACCCCATATCAACAGAATATACATTCTTCTCAGCACCACATCACACTTATTCTAAAACTGACCACATAATTGGAAGTAAAACACTCCTCAGCAAATGTAAAGTCACAGAAATCATAACAAACAGTCTCTCAGACCACAGTGCAATCAAATTAGAACTCAGGACTAAGAAACTCACTCAAAACCACACAACTATATGAAAACTAAACAGTCTACTCCTTAATGACTACTGAGTAAATAATAAAATTGAGTCAGAAATAAATAAGTTCTTTGAAATCAGTGAGAACAAAGACACAATGTACCAGAATTTCTTGGACACAGCTAAAGCAGTGTGTAGAGAGAAATTTAGAGCACTAAATGCCCATAGGAGAAAGCAGAAAAGATCTAAAATCAACACCCTAACATCACAATTAAAAGAATTAGAGAAGCAAGAGCAAACAAATTCAACAGCTAGCAGAAGACAAATAACTAAGATCAGAGCAGAACTGAAGGAGATAGAGACACGAAAAACCCTTCAAAACATCAATGAATCCAGGAGCTGGTTTTTTGGAAAGAATAACAAAATAGATAGACTGCTAGCCAGACTAATAAAGAATAAAAGAGAGAAGGATCAAACAGATACAATAAAAAATGATAAAGGTGATATCACTACTAATCTCAGAGAAATACAAACTATCATCAGAGAACACTATAAACAACTCTAGGCAGATAAACTAGAAAATCTAGAAAAAAAAATGGATAAATTCCTGGACAAATACACTCTCCCAAGACTAAACCAGGAAGAAGTTGAATCCCTGAATAGACCAATAACAAGTTCTGAAATTGAGACAGTAATTAATAGTCTACCAGCCAAAAACAAGCTTAGAACCAGACAGATTCACAGTCAAATACTACCAGAGGTAAAAAGAGGGGCTGGTACCATGACTTCTAAAGCTATTCCAAACAATAGAAAAAGAGGGACTCGTCCCTAACTCATTATATGAGGCCAGCATCATCCTGACACCAAAACCTGACAGAGACACAACAAAAAAAGAAAATTTGGGGCCAATATCTCTGATGAACATCAATGTGAAAATCCTCAATAAAATACTGGCAAATTGAATCCAGCAGTACATCAAAAAGCTTATCCACCACAGTTAAATTGGCTTCATACCTGGGAGGAAAGGCTGGTTCCACATATGCAAATCAAGAAATGTAATGTATCACATAAACAGAACCAAAGACAAAAACCACATGATTATCTCAATAGATGCAGAAAAGGCCTTTGATAAAATTCAACACTCCTTCATGCTACGAACTCTCAATCAACTAGGTATTGATGGAATGTATCTCAAAATAATAAGAGCTATTTATGCAAAGCCACAGCCAATATCACACTGAATGGGCAAAATCTGGAAGCATTCCCTTTGAAAACTGGCACAAGACAAGGATACTCTCTGTCACCACTCCTATTCAATACAGTATTGGAATTTCTGGCCAGGGCAATCAGGCAAGATAAAGAATATAGAGTATTCAAATAAGAAGACAGGAAGTTAAATCGTCTCTGTTTCCAGATGACATGATTGTATATTTAGAAAACCTCATCTTCTCAGCCCCAAATCTCCTTAAGCTGATAAGCAACTTCAGCAAAGTCTCAGGATACACAATCAATGTGAAAAAATCACAAGCATTCCTATACACCAATAATAGACAAATAGAGAGCCAAATCATGAGTGAACTCCCATTCACAATTGCTACAAAGAGAATAAAATACCTAGAAATACAACTTACAAGGGATGTGAAGGACCTCTTCAAGGAGAACTAAAAACCAGTGCTCAAGGAAATAATGAGGACACAAACAAATGGAAAAACATTCCATGCTCATGGATAGGAAGAATCAATATCAGGAAAATGACCACATTGTCCAAAGTAATGTATAGATTCAGTGCTATCCCCATCAAGCTACTATTGACTTTCTTCACAGAACTAGAAAAAACTACTTTAAATTTCACATAGAACCAAAAAAGAGCCCACATAGCGAAGACAATCCTAAGCAAAAAGAATAATGCTGGAGGCATCATGCTTCCTGACTTCAAACTATACTACAATGCTACAGTAACCAAAACAGCATGGCACTGGCACCAAAACAGACATACGGACCAATGGAATAGAACAGAGGCCTCTGAAATAATGCCATACATTTACAACCATCTGATCTTTGACAAACCTGAAAAAACAAGCAATGGGGAAAGGATTACATATTTAATAAATAGTGTTGGGAAAACTGGTTAGCCATATGCAGAAAACTGAAACTGGATCCCTTCCTTATACCTTATACAAAAATTAACTCAAGATGGATTAAAGACTTAAAGGTAAAATCTAAAACCATAAAACCCTAGAAGAAAACCTGTGCAATACCATTCAGAACATAGGCATGGCCGAAGACTTCATAACTAAAACACCAAAAGCAATGGTAACAAAAGCTAAAATTGACAAATGGGATGTTATTAAACTAAAGAGCTTCTGCACAACAAAAGAAACTCAGCAGAGTGAGCAGGCCACTAACTGAATAGGAGAACATTTTTGCAATCTATCCATTTGACGAAGGGCTAATATTCAGAATCTACAAGGAACTTAAAAAATTTATAAGAAAAAGACAAACAGGCTGGTCCAAGTGCAGTGGTGTTTACAACTAATTGATTACAACCAGTTACAGATTTCTTTGTTCCTTCTCCACTCCCACTGCTTCACTTGACTAGCCTTTTAAAAAAATAAAAAAGAAAAAAAAAAAGAAAAAAATTAAAAAAAAGAAAAAGACAAACAACCCCAGCAAAAAGTGGGTGAAGGGTATGAACAGACACTTCTCAAAAGAAGACATTGATGCAGCCAACAAACATATAAAAAAAAGCTCATCATCAATGGTCATTAGAGAAATGTAAATCAAAACCACAATGAGATACCATCTCATGCCAGTTAGAATGGTGATTATTAAAAAGTCAGAAAACAACAGCTGCTGGAGAGGGTGTGGAGAAATAGGAACACTTTTACACTGTTTGTGGGAGTGTAAATTAGTTCAACCATTGTGGAAGATAGTGTGGCGATTTCTCAAGGATCTAGAACCAGAAATCTCATTTGACCCAGCAATGTTATTACTGGGTATATACCCAAAGGATTATAAATCATTCTACTGTAAAGACACATGCACTCATATGTTTATTGCAGCACTGTTCAGAATAACAAAGACTTGGAACAAACCCAAATGTCCATCAATGATAGACTGGATAAAGAAAATGTGGCACATATACACCATGGAATACTATGCAGCCATACAAAAGGATGAGTTCATGTCATTTGCAGGAACATGGATGAATCTGGAAACCATCATTTTCAGCAAACTAACTCAGGAACAGAAAACCAAATACCGCATGTTCTCACTCGTAAGTGGGAGTTGAACAATGAGAACACATGGACACAGGGAGGGGAACATCACACACTGGGGCCTGTAGGGGGGTGGGGGCTAGGGGAGGGATTGCATTAGGAGAAATACCTAATATAGATGATGGGTCAATGGGTGGAGCAAACCGCCATGACACATGTGTACCTATGTAACAAACATGCACATTCTGCACATGTATGCCAGAACTTAAAATATAATTTTTAAAAAGCTACTGAGGAAATAATAAGATTGATGTATGATTATTCTGTGAATATTATTCAGCACGGGAATGGTTTCAAAAGGGTCTTTACTAAACCCAGCTATATTATATATCTTATAAAGGGAAAAAATCTGAATAAAAATCTTTGTAATTAAAAAAAAATTAAGATGTGAAGCCATTTGTTTCTGGACTGTTCTTTTTGGGGAGACTTTTCATTACTAATTCAGTCTCATTACTCATTATTGGAATGCTCAGGTTTCCCATTTCTTTTTTGTTTAAAATTGGTTTGTTGTCTGTATCCAGGAATTTATCAATTTCCTCTAATCTTTTGAATTTATTTATGTGTAGTTGTTCACAATAGTTTCTAATGATCATTTGTATTTATGTGGTCTCGGTGATTATGTTTCCTTTTTGTTTCTGGTTTTATTAATTTGTTTTTTCTCCATTTTTCCTTGTCCACTTAGCTAATGGGTTGTGAAGTTTGTTAATCTTTTTACAAACCCACAGCTCATATCATACTGAATGAGCCAAAGCTGGAAGCATTTCTTTTGAAAACCAGCACAAGACAAGGATGTCCTCTCTCACCACTTCTATTTAACATAGTATTGGAAGTTGCTGACAAAAGAAAGGAACAAAAAAATTCTGATAAAAATAGAGGAGGTCAAATTATCTTTGTTTGCAGATGACATGATTCTATATTTAGAAAACCCCATCATCTCAGCCCAAAAGCTTCTTAACCTGGTAATAACTTCTGCAAAGTTTCAGGATAAAAAAATCAGTGTGCAAAAATTGCTATTATTCCTACATACCAACAACAGACAAGAGCCAAATCACAAATGAACTCCCATTCACAATTGCCACAAAAAAATAAAATATTTAGGAATACAGCCAATAAGGAAGTGAAAGACCTCTTTAAGGAGAACCATAAATCACTGCTCAAAGAAATCATAGATTATACAAACAATGGAAAAACAATTCCATGCTTATGGATAGGAAGATTCAATATTGTGAAAATGGCCATATTGCTCAAAGTAATTTATCAATTCAATGCTATTCCCATTAAACTATAATTGACATTCTTCACAGAATTAGAAAAAACTATTTTAAAATTCATATGGAACCAAAACAGAACCCAAATAGCCAAGGCAATCCTAAGCAAAAAAACAAAGCTGGAGGCACCATGCTACCTGACTTCAAACTATACTATAGGGCTACAGTAACCCGAACAGCATGGTAGTTGTAAAGGACAGATACATAGACCAATGGAACAGAA
This sequence comes from Alouatta palliata, assembly GCA_004027835.1. Classification (NCBI taxonomy): domain Eukaryota; kingdom Metazoa; phylum Chordata; class Mammalia; order Primates; family Atelidae; genus Alouatta; species Alouatta palliata. The sequence continues at coordinate 26,757 of PVKV010021354.1, read as the reverse complement.
TAGAGAACCCAGAAACAACACTGCACACCTACAACCATCTGATCTTTGGCAAACCTGACAAAAACAAGCAATGGGGAAAGGATTCCCTATTTAATAAATGGTGCTGGGACAGCTGGCTAGCCCTCTACAGAAAACTGAAAGTAGATTCCTTCTGATATGATTTGGCTGTGTCACTACTCAAATTTATTTTCTATAATCTTGAATTTATTTTCTATAATCTCCATGTGTCGTGGGAGGAACCTGGTGGGAGGTAATTTAATCATGGGGGTGGTTACCCTCATGCTGTTCTCATGATAGTGAGTGAATTTTTTTTTTTTTTTTTTAAGATGGAGTCTTGCTCTGTTTACCAGGCTAGAGGGCAGTGGCACGATCTTGGCTCATTGCAACCTCCACCTCCCAGGTTCAAGCAATTCTCCTGCCTCAGCCTCCCAAGTAGCTGGGATTACAGATGTCTGCCACCATGCCTGGCTAATTTTTGTATTTTTAGAAAAGATGGGATTTCACCATATTGGCCAGGCTGGTCTCAAACTCTTGACCTCAGTTGATCCACCCTCCTCTACATGAGCCACCATGCCTGACTGGGTCTTTATTTTTAATCTACTTGGCTGGTCTAAATCTTTTAGTTGGGAAATTGAATCAATTTACATTCAAGGTTGTTGATAGATAAGAACTGATATCTGTCATTTGATTTTTTTTTTTTTTTTCTGGTTGTTGACTATCTCTCCTTTATTTCTGAAGGGTAGTTTTGCTGGATATAATATTGACTGACAGTTATTTTCTTTCAGTATTTTGAATGTATCATTCAATAATTTTCTCTTGGCCTGTAAGGTTTCTGATGAGAAATCTGCTATCAGTATAATGGGGATTCCCTTATACTTGGCTTGATGCTTTTCTCTTGTTGGTTTTATAATTCTTCCTTTGTCTTTGACTTTCGATAATTTGGCTATAATGTCCCTTAGAGAGGATGTATTTGGGTTGAATCTATTTGGAGAATTTTGCACTTCCTGGATTTGGATCTCTCTCTCTCTCCTAAGACTTGCAAAATTTTTTGTTTATTTTATTAAATGTGTTTTCTATGCCCTTTTCTTTCATTTCTCCTTCCAGAATTTTATAATGTGAACGTTTTTTGCTTACTGGTGTCTCATAAATCCTGTAAACTTAATTTTAAAAAATTTTTTCTTTTTCTTTTAAATCCTCATGTATTAGTTCAAAAGATGTGTCTTCAAGTTCAGAAATCCTTTCTTATAATTTTTCCATACTTTTGTTGAAAAACTGTTATTTTTTATTTCATTCATTGACTTTTTTAGCTCTAAAATTTGTTTGGTTTTTTTTATAGCTATCTCTTTGTTGAATTTTCCATTTAAATCACAAATAGTTTTCCTGATTTTATTTGTTTATCTGTATTCTTCTTTATCTGAGTTTCCTTAAGATTATTATTTTGAATTCTTCTTCTGGCATTTCATATATTGTCTTATAATTGGTTCTGTTTTTGGAGAATTACTGTGTTCCTTTGGAGGGTCTATCATATTTTCTTGCTTTTTCATGTTTGATGTCTTTCTATGTTGATACTTACACATCTGGTGCAATTGTTGCCTCTTCTAATTTTATGGTATAGGCTCCTTAGGAGAAAACTTATTCATATATAATCCATTTTAGTGATGTTTGCAAATGTTCCTGTGACCTAGGTAGTGAGAGTTTGTGGCAGCAGTGGCACAGCTTTGCTGGGAGTTAGTTTGCCAGTCTGTTTTTCAGGTCATAGGTGCTTGTATACACATGGTGGGTTACTCAACCTGGCATCTGGCTTGCTGGGTTTGGGACTATGGGGCTGTTTCCCCAGCCAGGACACAAGCACATGGTTGCTTGGCTATCCTCAGGGCATGTCTGCCCGGGGTGGACCTGGGCTTTCTTAGGTTCTAGAGTGGGTGGACAGCCACTCAGCCAGTCTGGGGGCATGTCTGCTGAGAGTGGGAACACCAGGTTATTTCTCAGGCCCTTGGCACAGTTCCCCAGCTGCTCAGCTGGTCTGTACGTATGTCCACCAGGTGGGAAGATGGGGTGCCAGATGCAGGGTGATTTTACGCTTCCCTCCTGAGCTTCTGATGACCACAGGCACCTCTCTACTCCTTTGCTGCACTCCTGCACTCTCCCTTTGATACTCCATTAGAAGCTTAGCCATCTATTCATTGCTTGGTCCTTTCTTGTGGAGCAGATGTGCACCAGGGGCCTCAGTCAGCCATCTTACTTATATTTGCTTCTGCTATATTTTTCCCTTTGTACTCTAATAAGTCGAAAAAAATGAGAAAGGAACAGAGATGGATGGACCCTTCTCAGTTTGGCTTCTAAAATTCTTGAGAAAGGGCAATGCTATATTCACCTGGGTGAGGTGCCCAACATTGGACCAAATAACTTTGATTGAGAAGTGGTAGCTGAAGGAAGGGATATAACTGGACCAGCTCATGTGAACTGCTCACATGGACCAATCTTCCTGACTGGGGAAGAAGGATGCAGTAGACGCAGGCTTACCATTTTCAAAATAGTTCAAAACAAAATGTATCATGAAGGAGAATTATTGATTAACCACTTATCATTTTCAAGATATTAACACATTTGATGGCATGACTTCTAACTTCTGTTTTACAATGATTTCTTTCCTTTTTTCTTTTTTTTTTTTTTTAAATCAAATCAATGGTATTGCATGTTTTACAATGATTTCAGTGTAATTTTAATTATGGTTAACTGATTGTGTATCATGTTGAATAAGACTTTGTGAAGAAATGCTGGCTTCCACTCTTAAGTACATAAAACTGATTTCATTTATTCTTCTCTAAAGATTTTCTAGCCTCAAGCAGTTCATGTATGGATGGAACACAGATTACACAGAACAATTCAGCATTTCCCACAGAAGGTAATATGCTTCCTTAGTCATGGCCAGCACTGAGGGATGGAAAGTTGAGCTTTCTTAGAAATATTAGCTGATGGCCTAGTGATCTGAGTACTGTGATATGAAGGATCCTGAATGACCCAACCTCTAGTTGTTCTCCAAACAAGCCATGTTCTTGTTTGCCTCTGAAGCTTTGCTAAGGTGGAGTGGCGGAAGAAGCAGGGATTTAACTGCCTCTCAGATCTATGTTAAAGTACTATCTCTTTCTTCATCTAGTTATGTGCTTATTAATTAGCTGCAAGGGCTGGAGTACAAACCACATAAGAGACAGGTGACACCAAAACAGGATAGGAGAGATATTAAATACAGGGTTTAGCAAAAACGTCCTTCATCCACGTAAAGGTTTGCCCCTTTATAGCTGATTCTGCTGATGTTATAGTGATGAAATCACTGACACTCACCTTTGTTACAGGTGGGTAGTGACAGATACTTTAGATGACTAATTACCTCTCACCAAACCCTTACCAAGTCACCAACTTGTTGATTTATGGGATGTGTGAGGTTCTATTTTGGAAGATGCTTGTAGGATGCAGGGCTTAATTTTTCCTTTAAATGATGGACAGGGATCAACTTATGCATATAGTGTTGATAACTGGATTGGGTATACAGTAATAAAATCTGTGAGTTAAGTTCACAGCTGAACTATCCGAAAGTGTATGTGTGACTAAATAGGAAGGAATGAAAACTCATCCAAAGGCTATATTTGATAATTTCATGGATTTGCAATATTTTTTATAAAAAATGTCTAAAGAGAAATAAATTTTTCTTAAAAATTATATATCACACTATACTTTCACAAGAAATAAATATTTCTAAGCATCTCTTAGCAGTAGGCATTATCATTTTTCATTTTTATGGGATGGCTCAACTGGTGAAATAAGCGTTTTTTTCAAAGATCTGTGGATTTTACTTTGTGATTCTTTAAATGAAAAATGAACTTAACAAAATTTCTAGCTAGTTCAACCCAAATGCCATATTAGTTACTTTAAAAGAAAGAACTATCTATGAATACTCACCATATTTATGTTTGTCTGAAACAAAAACCTTAGAGATAGACTTTTTTGTGCTCACCAGAGCTGAGGAGGAGACAACCACGTCACTAATTTTTCCATTTTCTTTCCTGTGGCACATAAATTATATGATAAAGACAATAGTCTCCACCACCTGAAGATTAGATGTAGAACATTGCCTTTGTTGTTTAATTTACAGTTCTCTTTGTTCCTAGATATTAAAACTTGAGTGAATATCAAAATACTTTATAAAATGTATTCTATTTCTAGTAATACATAATACAGGAGAAAATTGGTTAATCTCTGGATTGAGTTCAATATATTATTTATATTTTGTGAATTTTAATTTTTTATGAAAGTCTAATATTTTGAAATAAGATCACCAGCAAAGTTATGTTCTAGTGTAACTTCATGTAATGTGTTAATAAATGTAACACATGAAATTCTTTATTTTCTTTTATCATTCTCGTTTCACGTATGCGTCCAGTTAATACTTCATGGCCTATACTGATGGGTAAAAATGCTGTGCTTTGTTGCCCTCCTATTGCATTAAAATATTTGATCATAATAACATGGGAAATAATCCTGAGAGGCCAGCCTTTCTGTAAAAAAGCCTACAAGAAAGAAACAAATGAGACCAAGGAAACCAACTGTACTGATGAGAGAATAACCTGGGTCTCTAGACCTGATCAGAATTCGGACCTTCGGATTCGTCCAGTGGCCATCACCCATGACGGGTATTACAGATGCATAATGGGAGCACCTGATGGGAATTTCCATCGTGGATATCACCTCCAAGTGTTAGGTAAGGAGCATGATATACTGTGGTATTTCACATCACCAGATTTGTGACTGAAGCAAGTGTCTCTCTGAATTCCATATGTTTTATGTGAAAACCGAAGCATTTTTTCCCCTTTCCTCTCTGCAGTTACTCCTGAAGTGACCCTGTTTCAAAGCAGGAATGGAACTGCAGTATGCAAGGCAGTTGCAGGGAAGCCAGCTGCACAGATCTCCTGGAGCCCAGAGGGGGATTGTGTCACTGAGCAAGAATACTGGGGCAATGGCACAGTGACTGTTAAGAGTACATGCCACTGGGAGGGCCACGATGTGTCTGCTGTGACCTGCCGTGTCTCCCATTTGACTGGCAACAAGAGTCTGGACATAGAGCTACTTCCCGGTCAGTAATGGTTTTAGTTTTGACTTTTTCTCATTCTTTTAAAGGAGTTATATTAAGAAAAAAAAAGAGGTGTGCAAATAGATTTTGTTCCAAGGATGCTCTCTCCACTGTTCATTTTTATCTCTTCCCTGACCAAAATAAAGAGGTGTGTTTCAGAGAACAGTCCAAGCATTTGTTGTAAAAAACGATTTTTCAGAATGTAGTTTAATTCTATGATTAATGCTCACTTCTATGCTAGTAGTTAATTGGCATGAGTATTCTTTTAAAAATAATACTTATGGTTTATTGAAAAATAAAGTATACTTTGAAGCACATAATTACGGTTTTATTAGAAGAATACATTTACTCATAAGTTGTTTTTATGAATTTTTAGTTTGGTGTAATTTTATTTTCCAGGCTTTTCGTCACTGAATTTCTTAAATGTCTTATAATAACATTATGATTCAGTTCATTACTGTTTATTTACTCTGCTCTCATCCTACTCTCATTTCTTGCTATTTTAAAATGATTAAATATCAACAAACATATTGAAAGTGCAATTGTTCTGTAAGGCTTCATTGAAAACCATTAACCCTACCCCTGTCTTTCCAACCCAACTGCCATCTCCATTAAACTCCCCAGAGATAGGTACTTTCAAATTTTCCAGTGTTTCTTCTAGTAAGTGGTGCCATTTTTATATAATGTGCACATACTTCTATTTCTTACTGTATCAAATTTAGACATTATGTAATCACAACTTATGGTAGATGAGGATTTCACATTACCTTCTTTATTTCCTGCAAACTTCAGTTGAGGTAATGCAATTGTTCATTCAATAGCCTATGTTCCCACTAAACTGAATATTTAAGTACTGTTAAGTGCTGAATCAAGAAATACACTCATGCTTTCCCTTTTGGATGACAAAAGTCTAAAAGACTTTATTATTGCTTTACCTCTTTTGTTTCCTTAAGAATGTAGGTAACTGTTGTAAACTATCACTAAGCCTATTGACAAAACTAGGGAACCCTTTAGTAATATGTTCCATATGGGCAGATTTATTAGGTAATCTGTTAGTTCTATTTTTTCTCAAAGTTATTCCTTCTTGAATTTTTCTATGTGCTTGGTCTAATCTCCCAACTGGCCTCTAGACCTGCTGTACAGCTATTGTCTTGGACACTCTCATTGCCTCAATCCTCTTCTTAGCCTGTGTCTACGTAATCTGAGTTTCTTTTGTCTTCCACACATTTGTTTTTAACTGTTTCCTTCATATATGAGACTTTTCTTAACTCTTTGGTAGTCCTTGGGTATGGATCATTTTGAAGTGAGTACTAATGAGCTAACTGGAAGCTCTGCTAGTTAATGGTTGTGTTTGCCAACCAGTTAGCTTCAGTACAGTGAAAAGGAGCGACATGACTTTATAATAATTAGCAGATTTGTTATATATCTGAAGGCCTTTTTTCTGGGGCTGTTCAGGCTCTGCAGAAATTAACTCAGCAGTCCCTGGCCTTGGAGAGATAAGCCTACTAGTGTTTGGGAAGGGAGAGAACAGTGTGTGTATGTGTGTGAGTGTGCATGTGAGCACGGCACTGTTGAGAATCAGACTTTCCTTTATCCCTGTATTCAGTCTGGTATGTTATTCTCACCCTTCCTGATGTCGATCCTTGACTTTGGAGTCTCTCCAGGTCATCTCTCTAGGCCAATCTGCCAATCTCCCCTTTTTCTGCCGGCTGGGAAAGGTGTGAGACATAAGATGGGGCAGGAGACATGGCAACCTGCCTGTTCTCAAGACAAACTTTCAGAGAAGCTCTGAACTTTTAGCCCCACTCTTCACCCCTCCACATACTCCTTTTTCTACATTTGGTGCTTCCTACTCTAGAGGCTTCCTGAAGTTTTTGTGTGTACTAAGGTTTTTATCTATTCTATGTTGTAAATCATTAGCCAGTTTTCTATTCATTTCTCACTTAAAAACAGTGTGAAATCTTTCATCTGTTCTTGTCTTCGTCCCTCTTCACTTTGTCTTTGCAGATCTACACTAAAAAAATCTTTTTACTAACATTTTAGTAAGTTTTAATAAGGGAAAAGAGAAAAATTTCATGTGTTGAAACCACCATTTTTTTATATCTATTAAGTCATACTTTTTTTTTTTTTAGTAGTATTTACTGAAAAGAGCAGTTGTGCCTTGGTTATGTATGAAATCTCACCATTTCATATTACAATATGATGTCAGATTTATAGTGTCTCAGAATTGAAGGGAACTTCTTGTTCAAATTCCTATGTAGTGCAAAGATGTCCTTGATGTCTTTCTTGTGCCATGGATCTTCAGCCTCTCTAGTACACGCTCAATGAGAGAGAGCTTAGTGGTTGGAAAACAAGGGTTTTAAAAAATGTTGTTTTAAACAATGAAACCAAACATTCCATTTTCATATAACATATGGAGAAATTCAATATTCAAAAACATCAACTTTGGAAGGAAAGTGGGAGGACCAGACATCAGCCTGCTCAGTTTCCACTTCATCTCCTTCTGCTGCCCCTGAGCCATATTCACGCAACACCAGGAGCATAGTTTGCAAATCACTGCCTCTCAAGTTGGCAATTCCTTTGTTGACTTGCATGCTTGTCAGAGTTTTGTATTGCTGCCAGCAGCTAATAAACAGAGTTCCTGCTATGTATTCATTTTAGTTTCAATGCCCTGGCAGAAAGATGATTTCAGAATGCGGGTTACTTTTCCAAGTACCTTCCTTACAATTGCCTATTTATTAATAAATGCCATTATTGCCCATTTACGAATGTTGGAGGGGAGAAACACTCTGCTATAAAAGAGTGGTAGGAATTCACCACTCATGAATCTTTAAAGCAACAAAATCCTAATATAAGGTGATGTCTTGCTGAAAACTGTGCAGTCTGCATTGAAAAAGCAATTTTAATAATTCTCAAACTATTAATGGGTCAGAAGTATTGAAAATGAAACTACAGACATGAATTTCATGTAATGTGAGACATAATTGAACCATCTATATCTATAGACATGGATATAAATATAGATAACTTTAGTAGATGTTAATTTTTAGAGCAATTTTAGGTTCACAGCAAAACTGAGTGGAAAGTACAGAAATTTCTCATATAACCCCTGCCCTTGCCCATGCCCACCTCCCCCACCTACAGGTATCCTGCACCACAGTGTCACATTTATTAGAATTGTTGAACCTCCATTGATACAACATTACCACCCAAAGTCCATACTTTGTACATTAGAGTTCACTCTTGGTGTTGTATACTGTATGCGTTTGGACAAATGTTGAATGACATGTATCCACCAATATAGTATTATACAGAACAGCTTTACTGTCCTACACAATTGTCCTTGCTCTTCCTATTCCTCCCTCCTTCCTCACCACCAGACAATCAATGATTTATTGACTATTCCCTTAGTTTCGTCTTTTCCATAATGTCTTACAATTGGAATCATACAATATGTAATCTTTCCAGATTGGCATGTTTCACTTAGTAATATACATTTGAAATTCCTCCATGCCTTTTTATGGTTTGATAGCTCATTTCTTTTTAACACTGAATAATAAGATAGTACATTATTTGGATTGTACCACATTTGAACCCTATATTTTTGTGTTTGTAGTTGCAGGTGCCAAAAAATCAGCAAAATTATATATTCCATATATCATCCTTGCTATTATTATTTTGATCATCGTGGGATTCATTTTGTTATTGAAAATCAGTGGCTGCAGGTATTGACTGAAGATTTTTCTTCTTCAGCTTAATTAGGCAAGAAAAGAGTCAGAAATATGGCATTAACTAGGGTATATTAGGATGTTAACATCAAATTTCCCATAATCAAATCTTGAAGGTATTAGACTTGGACGACTTTGAATGATGAGAGAGATTTTGCTAGGTTGCTTTTGCACAGAAGCCTGGAAAATTAGGCCATTTAGGGCAGGATCTTGGAAGAGAAAGTGCATGTTAATTTTTACATTTGAGTAAATAATTAGAATTTCTTCATGTACCGAAGGGGAGTTGTTACATGCATTCAATTGCATCAAGCTTATATTGCATAATTTCATTTCCTTTTTCAAAATCCAGAATATTCTTGTTTGGGGTTATTAATCACGAGCAGTATTCTTCATTCATTTCTAGTAGTTTCTTTCCGATTTATTATGGCTTCTATCAAAATTAACCACAATTGCCAATAGTATACTGTCTTATTTTTCCCATTTTTCAATCTAAACAATGATGTTTCCTCCACTTACTTCAGTTTATTTCATTTTTATAGAAAATATAAATGGAATAAAACAGAAGCTACTCCAGTTGTTGAGGAGGTAAGAAAAAAAGAATACTTGCAAACTTAAGCCAATAGTCTGAAAATCTAGCAACTTATAGTTTGTATCAATATTAGTGTTTCAGTTGAAAAACAAACAATTCTGATTTACAATGCTTATATGTGTGATTACTTTGTTAATTATCTATCAAATACTATTTATACATCACTCTAGATCCACATTTTCACTTCATGAACTATATCCTAACACACATGATGTTTGCCTCCTTTGGACTGTAATCTTTGGAGAAACTGAATTGGTGTTTATTTTCACCAGTTTAGGGCAGGATCTTGGGAAAGAAAGTGCACGTTAATTTTTACATTTGGGTAAATAATTACAATTCCTTCATGTACCAAAGAAGAGTTGTTACATGCAATCAATGAAATGCTTTCTAAGGCATCTCTAATTGCTGACTTTTCCTTTTCAACACTATCATCATTTCTCTCTTACACAAACTTAAAACATATCCTTCTCCTTAATCTCTTATCTTCAGTAGCTTACTAAGTCTCCAAAGCTCTCCTTTGGGATACTTCTCGTATCATTTCATTCATCTCCATTCCTGCTTTCACAGAGCCATTGTCTCCATACAGAGACTTGTATAACTGATAAATACTTTTTGATAAAATGTTAGAACAAAGCCTGCTCTTATGTTTATATAAGCCCAGAAACACAATTATAAGCACTCTCGAGCACCTGTTAGAAACAGGGCTATGGGTAACTGTTACAAAAATACAGATAGTTTCTATAATGATTATTTTGAGTTGATTTTAACTTTGAGTTCTTTCTTAGGATGAAATGCAGCCCTATGCAAGCTACACAGAGAAGAACAATCCTCTCTATGATACTACAAACCAGGTGAAGGTGTCTCAGGCATTACAAAGTGAAGTTGGCACAAACCTCCATGCTTTATAATTTCTTGGACTCTTGCACCAAACACCACCACCAACAGACAAGATATATTATAATTACTGTCTGATTTTCTTACAGTTCTAGAATGAAGACTTATATTGAAATTAGGTTTTCCGAGGTTCTTAGAAGATATTTTAATGAATTTTCATTTATACTCTTGTATAATTGGAATTTTAGATTCTTAGCTACCAGCTAGTTCTCTGAAGAACTGATATTATTACAAAGAAAATACACGCTCATGACCAGATATTCAAATTTTGCAGGACGGTAAATAATGAAAACCAAATTTCCTCCAGAAATAACTGAAGAAGGAACAATCATGAACAGTTTCTTGTGTAACCTTTCAGAATATTTTTATGTACATATGACATGTCTATATGCCTATGGTATATGTGTCCATTTATATGTCTATTTACATATACATACAGATATCTTTGTCAAGGCACCAGTGGGAACAATACACTGCAATACTGTTCTATATATATATGAAAACCAAATACTATAAGTCTTAGAGATCATTTTATATCATGACAAGTAGAGCTACCTCATTCTTTTTAATGGCTATATAAAATTCCATTGTATAGTTATATCATTATTTAATTAAACACAACTCTAATGATGGACATTTAGATTCTTTTAAGTTTTGTTTATTTCTTTTAAGTTTTGTTTGTGGTATAAACAACACCACATAAAATGTTTCTTGTGACTATGTATCTTTGTTTTTGTTTATCTGTAGGATGATTTTCTTAAGTGGAATTGTCATGTCAAAGAGTTTATAAATTTTACTATTGACATATCCGTCAAATACATATGTCAAATTCCCTTCAACACTGCTTAAATGGGCCTTTAAATTTCTATTTTAATATCTGTAAGATTCCTGCTTCTACAGTTGCCACTTTTTCTTTTTAATCAACCAGATTAAATATGACGTGAGATTATAATAAGAATTATACTATTTAATAAAAATGAATTTATATTTTTGGTCATGTTTGTAAGAGAGTGAATGCACCTGTGAGAACATTAGCTTCTTCTGAACTCATTATCTCTCTACAGAGGTGCTGATACTTGATGCCTAACAGTTTTGCAGATGTGCTACACTGGAATCATGTATTTTTAGGGTGTACATTCTATTGTGATACATTTATTGAATAATGAATGTCTACTGCCCATATCAGCAGCAAAATATGTACCATAGAGGACATGGGGCATTATTTATAAAATATAAGCTACATGATAAGAGAGTGGCCATAGGACGGCATGTCCCTCCCCTCCATATTTCTGTGGAGCAAAATATTGGCAGTGTGTATATTAATTATTTTTAATATCATGAAATTATTTTTTAATTATAAAAAATAAGTCTATTTGCTCCATAGAAGAAAAACACATTAAAAGTTTTTTTGTCATGGTAGAAATGAAAACAAAATGTATTCATTCTTCAATCATGCCACCTGAGACTTTTAAGACAGCTATTTTGTCTTATAAATGTAGTTTCTCCCTCTAGACATTTCAGTTACTATGGACTTTATCCTTAAAGGGATTCTTAGCCTATTTTGTATGCAAAGGTAATCTAATGACACTTGGCACCTGATATTTTGATCAAACCATTTAGACTTGGCCAAAAAACATAGTCCATTAAGTTTCTGCATATAAATATGACCAAGTAATGTTCATAATAGAATTACACTGTCCTTGAACTTTATTAATTCTTCATCCAACTCTGGTTGAGCTGAGGCTCACAGTTAGGTCCAAGACCATCTTTTTAAAAATTACTGAAAAACAAAGTAAGACAGTGCTATACTTACCTCTTAACTTGATAATGTCAAAACAGGCATGTTAAATGACATCATAGTAAAGACGTCACAGTAATTTATGAAAGTTAAATTATATTGTACAGAAAATAACTGTACTAAAATCTCTACTATGGGCTGGAACAAGGGTGAACATTTGAATCGTATAAAAAATTATACGTATTCTCCAAACCCATGCTAGACCTGTCAAATTAGAAAATCTAGAGATTATACCTGGTAGGTCAGCAAGGTCATCCAGGACTCAGAGGCTGAGATGGAGTTAGGTGCGATTACTTACATAGTCAATTACATTTTACAAATCTCATTTTATATGTCTCATTTACTGTGCTTTCTCCCCATCCCATTTTGTAACTTTTCCTTTGCTTTGCTAGATTTGTCAATTTTCTCTTTCTGTCTCTGTCTTTCAATATCTCCAGTTATGTGAAAGTTACTCATCGTAATTATACATCTATTGAGGTTATGCTTCATTTGCGAACTTCTGAAAACAGCTTTACTGAGATATAATTGATATATTTAAGTGTACAGTTTGTTAAATATCGACATATTTAAAATGTACTCGTTGATAAATGTTGACATAATTTTACATCTGTAAAGGCATCAGCATAATCAAGATAATCAACTTATCCATCATCCTCCAAAATTTTCTTGTTTCTGTGTGAGCCTGTCCCTACAGTCTTCTTGTTCCTCTTCATTCCTCACTCCCAAGGCAACCTCAGACTTGCTTTCTGTAGCTATGTATTAGTTTGCATTTTCTAGAATTTTCCATAAAGAGGATCATACAATAGATACTTTTTTTTTGGTTGGACTTTTTTTCTCATTATAATTATTTTGAAAAATATCTACACATTGATACTTTATACTTTTTATTGCAAATAATATTGAATTTTATAACTAAAATTATAAACTAATATATAATATATAATTAATTTTATATTATATAATTTATATATTATAAATTATATATATAAATTATATATAACATACATAATATATAATTTATGTATTTTATATATTATATATTATATATTATATATTTCATACATAATATACATTTATATATAATTATATATATATTAATTAGTTTATAATTTTAGTTATAAAATTCATTATTTGCAATAAAAAGTATAAAGTATCAATGTGTAGATAATTCTCAAAATAATTATGAGAAAAAAAAAAGTCCAAACAAAATAAAGAAGAAATACCCGTCATCTACATTAGGTATTTCTCCTAATGCTATTTCTCCCCTAGCTCCCCACCCCCAACAGGCCCTGGTGTGTGATGTTCCCCTCCCTGTGTCCATGTGTTCTCATTGTTCAACTACCACTTACGAGTGAGAACACATGGTGTTTGGTTGTCTGTTCCTGTGATAGTTTGTGGAGAATGATGATTTTCAGCTTCATCCATGTTCCTGCAAAGGACGTGAACTCATCCTTTTGTATGGCTGCATAGTATTCCATGGTGTATATGTGCCACAAGTTCTTTATCCAGTCTGTCATTGATGGGCATTTGGGTGGTTCCAAGTCTTTGCTACTGTGAACAGTGCTTCAATAAACATACATGTGCATATGTCTTTATAGTAGAACGATTCATAATCCTTTGGGTACATACCCAGTCATGGGATTGCTGGGTCAAATGGTATTTCTGGTTCTAGATCCTTGAGGAATCACCACACTGTCTTCCACAATGATTGAACTAATTTACACTCCTACCACAGTGTAAAAGCCTTCCTGTTTCTCCACATCCTCTCCAGCATCTATTGTTTCCTGACTTTTTAATAACCGCCATTCTAATCGGTATGAAATGCTATCTCATTGTGGTTTTGATTTGCATTTCTCTAATGATCAGTGATGATGAGCATTTTTTTAAATCTATGTTTGTTGGCTGCATAAATGTCTTCTTTTGAGAAGCGTCTGTTCGTATCTTTTGCCCATCTTTTGATGGGGTGGTTTGTTTTTTCTTGTAAATATGTTTAAGTTCCTTGTAGATTCTGGAGGTTAGCCCTTTGTCAGATGGATAGATTGCAAACTTTTTTTTCCCATTCTGTAGGTTGCCACTCTGATGATAGTTTCTTTTGCTGTGCAGAAGCTCTTTAGTTTAATTAGATCCAATTTATCCATTTTGGCTTTTGTTGCCATTGCTTTTAGTGTTTCTGTCATGAAAATACTAAAAGTCTTTGGTCATGCCTATGTCCTGAATGGTATTATCTAGGTTTTGTTCTAGAGTTTTATGGTTTTAGGTCTTACATTTACATCTTTAATCCATCTTCAGTTAATTTTTGTATAAGATGTAAGGAAGGGGTCCAGCCCACAGTGTTCTGCATATGACAAGCCAGTTTTCCCAACACCATTTATTAAATAGAGAATCTTTTCCCTATTGCTTGCTTTTGTCAGGTTTGTCAAAGATCAGATGGTTGTAGATGTGTGGCATTATTTCTGAGGACTCTGTTCTGATCCACTGATCTATATCTCTGTTTTGGTACCAATATCATGCTGTTTTGATTATTGTAGTATAGTTTGAAGTCAGGTAGTGTGATGCCTCCAGCTTTCTTCTGTTTTTTTTTTTTTTTTTTTTTTTTTTTTTTTTTTTTTTTTTTTTTTTTTTTTTTTTTTTTTTTTTTGAGATGGAGTCTTGCTCTGTCACCCAGGCTGGAGTACAGTGGTGCCATCTTAGCTCACTGCAACCTCTGCCTCCTGGGTTCAAGTGGTTCTCTTGCCTCAGCCTCCTGAGTAGCTGGGAGCACAGGCATGTGCCACCAGGCCCAGCTAATTTTTGTGTTTTTAGTAGAGATGGGGTTTCACCATGTTGGCCAGGCTGGCCTTGGAACTCCTGACCTTGTGATCCACCTGCCTTGGCCTCCCAACGTGCTCGGATTATAGGCATGAGCCACCTTGCCCAGCCTCCTCCTACTTTGTTCTTTTTGCTTAGGATTGTATTGGCTATTTGGGCTCTTTTTCAGTTCCATACAAAATTTAAATTAATTTTTTCTAATTCTCTGAAGAAAGTCAATAGTAGCTCGATGGGTACAGCAATTAATCTATAAATTACTTTGGGAAGTATGGCAATTTTCATAATATTGATTCTTCCTATCCATGAGCATGGAATGTTTTGCCATTTGTTTGTGTCCTCTCTTATTTCCTTGAGCAGTGTTTTGTAGTTGTCCTTGAAGAGGTCCTTCACACCCCTTGTAAGTTGTATTTCTAGGTATTTTATTCTCTTTGTAGCAGTTGTGAATAGGAGTTCACTCATGATTTGGCTGTTTGTCTATTATTGGCATATAAGAATGCTTGTGATTTTTTCACATTGATTGTGTATCCTGAGACTTTGCTGAAGTTGCTTATCAGCTTAAGGAGATTTGGGGTTGAGATAATGGAGTTTTCTAAATATACAACCGTGTCATCTGAGAACAGAGACAATTTGACTTCCTCTCTTCCTATATGAATATTCCGTATATCTTTCTCTTGCCTGATTGCCCTGGCCAGAACTTCCAATACTATGTTGAATAGGAGGGGTGAGAGAGGACATCCTTGTCTTGTGCCAGTTTTCAGAGGGAATGCTTCCAGCTTTTGCCCATTCAGTGTGATACTGGCTGTGGGTTTGTCATAAATAGCTCTTATTATTTTAAGATACATTGCATCGATACCTAGTTTATTGAGAGTTTCTAGCGTGAAGGAATGTTGAATTTTATCAAAGGCCTTTTCTGCATTTATTGAGACAGTCGTGGTTTTTGACAGTGGTACTGTTTATGTGATGTATTACATTTATTGATATGTGTATGTTGAAGCAGCCTTGCATCCCTTGGATGAAGATCAGTTGATTGTGGTGGATATGCTTTTTGTTGTGTTGCTGGATTCGGTTTGCCAGTATTTTATTAAGGATTTTCACCTTGATGTTCATCAGAGATACTGACCTAAAATTTTCTTTTTTTGTTGTGTCCCTGGTAGGTTTTGGTATCAGGATGATGCTGGCCTTGTAAAATGAGTTAGGGGGCACTACCTCCTTTCTATTCTTTGGGATAGTTTCAGAAGGAATGGTACCAGCTCCTCTTTGTACCTCTGGTAGAATTTGGCTGGAATCTATCTGGTCCTGTGCTTTTTTTTTTTTTGGTTGGTAGGCTATAATTAGTGCCTCAATTTTGGAACTTGTTATTAGTCTACTATTCAGGAATTTGACTTCTTCCTGTTTTAGTCTTGGGAGGATGTACATGTCCAGGAATTTATTTATTTCTTCTAGATTTTCCAGTTTATTTGCATATAGGTATTTATAGTATTACCTCATGGTAGTTTGTGTTTCTGTGAGATCAGTAGTGATATCCCCTTTATCATTTTTTATTGTGGCTATTTCTTCTCTCTTTTCTTATTAGTCTGGCTAGTGGTCTATTTTGTTAATCTTTTCAAAAAACCAGCTCTTGGATTCATTTTTTTAAAGGGATTTTCGTGTCTCTGTCTCCTTTAGTTATTCTCTTCTTGGCTTGTGAATGGCCATTGTATTAGTCAGGGTTCTCTAGAGGTACAGAACTAATAGGATATATGTATATATGAAAGAGTTTATTTTTTTTTAATTTTTTTTAATTTTTTTTTTTTTTTTGTGGAAGAGTGATTTATTAGAGAGAGCGAGAAGACAGCTCCCACACTGTTGTGGGAGGGGAAGAAAGAGTTTATTAAGGAGAATTGACTCACATGGTCACAAGGTGAAGTCCCACAATAGACTGTCTGCAAGTTGAGGAGGTAGGAAGCCATTAGTGGCTCAATCCAAGTCCAAAAGTCTCAAAAGTAGGGAATTCAACTGTGCAGCCTTCGGTCTGTGGCTGAAGGCCCGAGAGCTCTGGCAAACCACTGGTGTAACTTCAAGAGTCCAAAGGCTAAAGAACCTGGAGTCTGATGTTCAAGGGCAGGAAGCATCCAGCACAAGGGAAAGATGAAAGCCAGAAGACTTAGCAAGCCAGCTTATCTCACTTTCTTCCACCTGCTTTGTTCTAGCTGTGCTGGCAGCTGGCTGCATGGTGACAACCTACATTAGGGGTGGGTCTTCCTCTGCTAGTCTACTGACTCAAATGTTAATCTCCTCTGACAACACCCTCATAGACACACCTAGAAACAATACTTTACCAGCTATTTAGGCATCCTTCAATCCAATCAAGCTGACACCTAATATTAACCATCATAGCCATTTTCATGTTCACATGACATTTCCCCTGTGTATGTGTCTGTCTCCAAATTCCCCCTTTATATAAGGATTCTAGTCATATTAGACTAGGGCCCACCCTAATGACTTCATTGTAACTTGATTATCCCTAAAGTAACCCTGTCTGAAGTATTAGGAGCTAGGACTTCAATGTGTAAATATTAGGGGAACACAATTCAATCCATAACAAATGTATCGCCTTTACATTTGTTTTCATTCATTATAGCAGCTAACACCTTTCTTCCAGCTATAAAATTACCATCACAGATCCCCTGTTTTATGTAAGGAGATTATCTCCATGACTATTGGTTTGGAGCAAATATTACTAAGAGTCACTTAAAGATTTTTGCATCAATCTTCATCAGGGACATTGGCCTATAGTTTTCTTGTGGTATCTTGTTCTGATTTTGACATCAAGGTAATGCTGGCCTCATAAAATCAGTTTGGAAGTGTTCCTTCCTACTGAAGATTTTGAAGGAGTTTGAGAACAATTGGTATAAATTATTTATTAGATGTTAGGTAGATTTTTCCAGTGAAGGCATCAGGCCCTGGGCCTTTCTTTGTTGGGAGTTTTCTGATTCTGATTTCAGTCTTATCAGTTATAAGTCTTTCTATTACTTTATGATTGAGTCTTGGTAGGTTCTATGTTTCTAAGAATGTATTCATTTCTTGTAGGTTATATAGCTTGTTGGCATAAAATTGTTCATAGTAGTCTCCTATAATCTTTTTATTTCCATGGCAACAGTTGGAACGTTTCCCCTTTATTTCTCATTTTGTCTTTTCTTTTTTTCTTAGCCTAAAGGTTTGTGAATTTTATCTTTCAAAAAGCCAACCTTAGTTTCACTGATGTTTTTCTATTGTTATTCTATCCCTGTTTTGTTTATTTCTGCTCTAATCTTATTTCCTTCTTCTGATAACTTTAGGTTTAATTCGTTATTATTATTATCCTGGTTCCTTGGGGTGTAGAGTTAGTTTTTTACTTGTGGTTTTTCTTTTTAATGTAGGGATTCATTGCTATAAACTTCCCTTTTACCACTGTTTTTGCTCTATTACAGGAGTTTTGGTATGTTGTACATGTCAGATGTCTTTTATATCCCCCTTTTTTTTGACCCACTGATTGTTCGAAAATGCATTATTTAATTTCCACATATTTATGAATTTTCATCAACATACAAAAATCAGTTGCATTTCTACATACTAATAACAAACTATTTGAGAAGGAAATGAGAAAAAATCCTATTTACAACAGCATAAAAAAATAAAATACTTATAAATAAGCTTATCTAAGCAAGTGAAATACTTGTTCACTGAAAATTACAAAGCATTGATGAAAGAAATTAATGCAGACAGAAACAAATGGAAAGACATTCTGTATTCATGGATTGGAAAACTTAATATTGTTACCATGTTTATTCTACCTGCTATGATTTTGATGTTTGTATCCCCTCCAAAAGTCATGCTGAAACTTAATCCTCAATGCATTAAGAGGAGGGGCCCTTCAGAAGTGATTAGGCTATGAAGGCTTCACTCTCATGAATGAACCACTGCCTTATTAAAGAGGTAGATGGGGGCAAGTTTGCCCTGTTGTCTCAAGACAATGCCTTCCTGATGTATCCTCTGCCTACTCTGCAGAGGATACATCAAGAAGGCGTTTCTTTGGAGTTGACACTAGCACTCATCAGACACCGAATCTACTGGTGCCTTAATCTTGACCTTCTCAGCCTTCAGATCTGTGAGAAATAGATTTCTTTTGCTTGAAAATTACCCAGTCTGTGCTATTTTATCATAGCTATAAAATAGGCTAAGACACTACAAAGATCTACAGATTCAATTCAATCCTTATCAAAATTCCTTGACACTTTTACAGAGAGAGAAAATCAATTATGAAATTCATAAGGAACCACAAAAGACCTTAAACAGCCAAGAATAAACATGGAGGCATTAACACTTCATTATATCAAAATATACTACAAAGCTACAGTAATTTTATTTTATTTTTTCAGACAGAGTTTTGCTCTTGTTGCCCAGGCTGGAACACAATGGCATGATCTCAGCTCACCACAGTCTCTGCCTCCTGCGTTCAAGTAATTCTCCTGCCTCAGCCTACTGAGTAACTGGGATTACAGGCATGCACCACCATGCCCAGCTAATTTTGTATTTTTAGTAGAGACTGGGTTTCATCATATTGGCCAGGCTGGTCTCAAACTCCTAATCTCAGGTGCCTAATCCACCTGCCTCGGCCTTCCAAAGTGCTGTGATTACAGGCATGAGCCACCATGCCCAGCCAAAGTTAACAGCAATTAAAACAGTATGCTACTGGCATAAAGACATCTATAGACCAGCGTAACAGAACAGAGACCCCAGAAATAAATTTATGCATATGTGGTCAACTGATCTTCAACTGGATTCCAAGAATACAAAATAGGGACAGGATAGTCTCTTCAACAATTGATACTGGGAAACCGAATATTCCTATTCAAAAGAATAGAATTAGGCCTTTATCTTATAGCCTACACAAAAATCAACTCAAAATAGAGGGTGGGCAAGATATGGAGGATAGAACTGCTTTGTTCTTTCACTAAAAATCCCAATTTCACCTTCAAATGTGTGGAGGAATTACCTATTTGGAGACAATAATTTGATCCTGGTGATAATTATATAGTCTAGAAAGTTAACAAATGTGCACAGTTTTATCCACCTTTTTCATACAAAATTATCACTAACCATTACTTTCGTCTAGCCGAACTGAAACGGGTATGAACCATTGAAAGCGGGTGGGGCAAACACACAGGAAAATCCAAGGAGGTCAGGAAGATGTAAGGAGAATTTGTGGGTAGAAACTTCAGCCTACTGGTCAGCATTCTCTGACTTTACCTTTGCAACCTGCATAGCAACCATGAGTTTGCAGAAGAAAAGAGCATATCCTAAACCCCTTTGGCCAAAAAGCAAACTGAACGAAGAGATGGAAAGAGATATTTAGTAGATATCATGAAGTAGAAGAGGCTAACATGGTCATTTAGGTGGAGAATTATTTGTATTATGGTCTTTTTGAGCATGTTACTTTTAAATACTTTCTGCCTCAGTGATTTCTGGGTTAAAGTGCATACCCCTTTTACTTCTTTCATAAACCACACAACAAAATACCAACAATTATACATAGACACATACACAAAATGCAATACAAAGTAAGGAAAATTACTTATGAAAAGATCTTTGTTTCTTTCCTGGTTCTTCTTCCACTGTATCATTAATTGACTTAGGACAAGTCTCTTAACCTGCTGGAATCTCTACTTCCTTATCTATAAAAAAATACGATTTACACATCCCTCATAAGAACCATTTTGACAGTATCTGGGACACAGTTCAACCAATTACAATTGGATCTGAATCATGGGTCAAATATACATGCTTCTCTTGAAATAAGTAAACGTATAAAAGCACAAAGCAGACAAGGAGAATTTCAGTCATTATCAGTTCAACTGTGCAAACAGGAAATGCTTCTTTTTAAGTTGCTCATAAGCCAGAAATACAATCATCTAAAAGAGCAGGGGATTTCTCATCAGTGCTAATGAAGCAGAGCAAGAGAAGTAAAATGCTACAACTAGGCCTATTATAAAGTAGAAGAAAACACAGAGACAAGGACAGGAAAAAAACAGAAGAAACTCCCTTTGGAAGATGGCTTCAGCTTTGGGGATATTGTTCACAATTTTTTTTTCATAGCTGGCAAGTCTGTTGGCCAAGTTGGGGGGGAGGCTGAGGGGTGTTGGGTGAAGTAGAGAGAAAATCATAATTAGAAAAATACATTAGAATATTTTTTCAGTAGAAATACTTTGACTAGAATCCTTTTTCATGTCCTTAAACATACTCAGTTTTATTCTTCTCTTTCTTGTTTTTGTGGCCAAGAAGTTCAGAATAGTCATTGGGTGGGGGCCTACTGTTCTGCATTTCTAACAAGCTTCCACATGCTGCTGCTGCTGCTGCTGATCTGTCAAGCACATTTGAAATAGCAAGGCTTTAAGGAAGTCTTGTTATTTGAAAAGAGTCTTGTGACTTTGTGATAATTCTTAGAGTATGTCTGCACCATTAAAAGAAGAAAGTTGGCTTCATTCCCAGGATGCAAAGCTGGTTCAACATGCACAAATCAATAAATGCAATTCATCATATAAACAGAACTAAAGACAAAAACCACATGATTATCTCAACAGATGCAAAAAAGACTTTCAATAAAATTCAAGAGCTTTCTTTATGTCAAAAACTCCCAATAAACTAAGTATTGAAGGAACATATCTCAAAATCATAAGAGTTATTTATCACAAACCATAGCCAATATCATACTGAAGGTGCAAAGGTGGAAGCATTCCCGTTGAAAACTGGCACAAGACAAGGGTGCCCTCTCTCACCAATCTTATTCAACATAATATTGGAAGTTCTGTTCAGGGCAATCAGGCAAGAGGAAAAAATAAAGCATATTCAAATAGTAGGAGAGGAAGTCAAATTATCTCTTTTTGCATATGACATGATTCTATTTCTAGAAAACCCCATTTACTCAGCCCAAAAGCTTCTTAAGCTTATAAGCAACTTCAGCCAAGTTTCAGTATACAAAATCAATGTGCAGAAGTCACAAATCTTCCTATATACCAACAACAGACAAGCAGAGAGCCAAATTATGAACAAACTCCCATTCACAATTGCCACAAAAACGATAAAATATCTAGGAATACAGCTAACAAGGGAAGTGAAGGACCTCTTTAAGTAGAACTACTCAAGGAAATTAGAGAGGACACAAGCAGATGGAAGAACAGTCCATGCTCATGGATAGGAAGGAAGAGTCAATATTGTGAAAATGGCTATACTGCCCAAAGTAATTTATAGATTTAATGCTATTCTCATTAAACTACCATTGACATTCTTCAAGAATGGGACATAGTTCAATAAATTACAACTGGATCTGAATCATGGGTCAAATATATATGCTTCTCTTGAAATAAGTAAATGTATAAAAGCACAAAGCAGTTATGGGGGGTTTGACACAGCTCTGAATCTAAAGAGATTTTATTTCCTGTAAAATTCTAATGAATAAGAACTAGGGCCTGATTCTCTATTATATTTTCCTTCCCAGACTTATATTGATTTTAGAGCCACAGGTATTTTTCAAAGTTCTTTTTATTCAACTTGTAACATTGGCCATACTATTTTTGGTCATGGTCCTACTAATGCCCCATTTCTCCAGATAATCAAGTTGTTGATCTTAGCATGTATAAATTCTAAATAATTGTAGTTCTTTATGCATCATCTAAGTTTTCTGTTACTACAAGAGGACTGACTGATGCAATCAAATGTTAAGCATAGCATCCCCTTAGGGGAACCAACAATAATTCCATAGGAATTGTTGCGCAGCACCTCAGCCTCTATCATAACACAATCTCTCCAGATTAACATTTTTAACTTAGGGGACCATTGTTTACTTCATTTGCATTAAGGTTTTGATGGCCAGAACATTGTTGCTTTATTTCCTAAATTAATTTCCTAAATTAATTTATTTCCTAAATTTGATGGCCAGAGATCATTAAACGGAGGAAAAATATGTGCCCAATGTGTGAAACTTTTTTACTTCTATCCTAAACTCAGAAAGACTCACTTTAATCATGATACCCATCATCATGATTACCATAATAGGCTGTCCTGTTTCCTTCAGGTTTTCCTCCACTATTTGTGACAGCTTCTTTAATTTGACCCCAAGTCAGTGATGATGTTTGGTGTGTTCTTCTCTTGGGAGAAGTAATCCACCTCAATGTTAGTCTCACCATCACTGCGACTGGGGTGGGGGCCTCTGCAACTCTCTTTTTTGGTATTTGGCTTATAGTAGAGCTTTAAATGTCTGGATGGTACCCACATAGGTTGTTGATTTGGACCTGCAGAAATACAAGCAAATCTTCTCCTCCAGGTTATTACGTTACCTCTTTCCCAATTCTTTGTGAGTGGATCTCGCCACCCAGATCAATTGCCTTACAGCTTCTTCCTTGGTTTGTTTATTCAGGTGTTGTTCAGTATCTAAATTTTCTAAAGCCTCCAATTTTTCTTTTGTCAGCAGCCCTTGCTTTATCCATATAGGTTTGTTTGTCATCCATTTCAAAGCCATAGGCTCTGCAGGCTCAACATATCCTAAATTCTGGTGAGAATTTTGTCCTTTAATTTCTAAAAATTCCTTTGGGCTCTGCACATTTTCTTCCAATCTCATCCCAGGCATATAGCTTTTATCCTGCATTGTTTAATATCCTGGGGTGGGGGGGGGGCTACATCGTTGTTCAGGTGTTAAAACCTGAGCTCCCCATTGTCTAACAAATCTCTTCCCCACAAGTTAACAGGGATTTGCATCACCATAGGCTGAATAGTTCCAAGCTGTCCCTCAGGCCCCAAGCAGGTTAAAATGTTAAAATGCGACTACTTTGATACACTTCAGAGACCTGTCCCACTCCAAGCACATTGAACTGCGCATTTTCCATGAGCCAAGAAAGTGGCCAATGTTGGAAAATAATAGAAACATCTGCTCCAGTATCTACTAACCCTCTAAATTTCTTTCCTTGAATCATAATCTCACATGTAGGATGTTTACCAGTAAGTTGATTTACCAATATGCTGCTCTGTCTTGTTTCTTTGTACCTCCAAGTCCTCTGGTTCTAATTTCACCTCCTCCTGTTTTCCATATGGTGTACCTAAAAGCTGTGCTATGAGTTCCCCCGGCTCATCACTCCAGGGAACAGCACAAGAAACTACAATTTGAACTTCCCCTATAAATTCCGCATCAATAACTCCTCTATGAACTCTAACTCCTTGAGCAGCAAGATTAAATCTTTCTAGAAGTAAACTCACAGATCTGGGGTGTAAAGGGCCACAAACCCCTGTAGATATTTTTTGCGGTGGCTCTCCTGGTAAAATGCTTACCCTTTGGGAGCTGCACAAATCTACCGCTGCATTCCCAGCCCATGCGGGGAACAAGCATTGTACAGGAATCAGGGAATAGCTCGTACTGGATAGGCCCTGGTTTGGATCAGCCCAAGGCGGGCCCTTTCCCAAAATCAGCTCTAAGAAATAGCTACGTTCTTATCAGCTGATTCCAATAAGTTAATATTGGAATGCCAATATTAACTTATTGGAATCAGCTGGTAAGAAATAGCTATGTTCTTTAATAATCCTAGCATAAACAGAGACTCAGGCCCATACTGGCTAATGGCCTGCTTAAACTCCTTCAGCAGTTTGAAGGGAAGAGGTTCAAAAGTAACCTATACTTGCCCTTGCCGATTTTGAGGGTGTACAACAACTGCAAATTGCCCTGCCACCAAATCTCCCTCTTTTCTCACTTGAATTTGGGCCTGCGTGAAACCAGTTACCGTAATTCTAGGAATACAAATGCCTGAAGTGGTTACCGTAGCTCTAGGAATACAAATGCCAACAGAAGCAAAGGTAGAAATATCGGGAGGACCTGAACATCCCTCCACAAGATACTGAGGGGGAGGCCAACAGGCACACCTTTTCCTCATTTGACTTTTCATCTTTTTGCTCTATAATTTCTTTACATACTTTATCACACTCCTTCTCCTCTCCTGAATCTTCTCCTGAATTGTCTTCCTCCTCTGTCAGTCTGAAACAGCTCCAGGGCAAAACACACCAAAGCCCAAACAACCACTCCAAATAAGCCCGGTGTTTGCTTAATCTTTATCCCATGTTACCCAGATATGACCGAGCTCCCCTTGCTGCCATCCTGGGAGATTTTTTTCAAACGTTCTTGGGCTAAACCCGAGCTCCCCCACTTGCCCTGGGAGATTTTTTCTCTAACGTTCTTGGCCTTACCCCAGGTACTCCCTAACTCAACTGTGAGTCTCCGCCCCCCACATCCTCTGGGACCCCCCTAACTCACCTGGGGGATTTTTTCAAACGTTCCCAAGATTCCTTCCAAGCTCCCCAGTTTGCCCTGGGGATTCCTTCCAAATGTACTAAGATACCTTCAGCTTAGCCTCTCCTTTCTTTGTTACTCTGGCAACTCTTCATTCTGGGTTCAAGGCCCCACATTGGGCACCACTTACCGAGAACCAGCTTGGTTGGGAGACCCCTACCCAAGTGGGGCTGACAGCTCTCCAGACTGAAGGCCCGAAGCAGAGATTCATCCACGTAGTTATTTGCTCTTTGACAGGTGATTATTATTAATACACAGGTGTTCTACATATACACATAACTCAGGAATATACCAGGTAGGCAGCTGTTACCCACCTACCACTAATTACAAACTCAAAATGACTTCCAATGGGGGGCAGGGTAAACTTAATGTTTCTCAACACCCCTTACTATTTTTTTTCCCGTCAACTTTTAAGTTCTGGGGTACATATGCAGGATGTGCAGGTTTGTTACATAAGTAAACATGTGCCAAGGTAATTTGCTGCACAGATCAACAGATCACCTAAGTATTAAGTCCAGTATCTGTTAGCTATTCTTCCTGATGCTCTCCCTACCCCACTACCATCCCCTGACAGGCCCCAGTGGATGCTGTTTTCCTAATGTGTTCATGTGTTATCATTGTTCAGCTCCTAATTATTATGTGAGAACATGCAGTGCTTGGTTTTCTGTACCTGGATTAGTTTGCTAAGGATAATGGCTTCCAGCTCCATCCATGTTCTTACAAAGGACATGTTGTTCTTCCTTTTTATGCCTGTATAGTATTCCATTTTGTATATATATCACATTTTCTTTATCCAGTCTATCACTGATAAGGATTCCATGTCTTCGATGTCGCAAATAGTGCTGCAGTGAACATAGGCATGTGTGTATCTTTATAATAGAATAATTTCTATTTCTCTGGGTATATACCCAGTAATGGGATTGCTGGGTTGAATGGTAATTCTATTTTTAGCTTTTTGATGAATCACCACACTGCTTTCCAGAATGACTGAACAAATTTACAGTCTCATCAACAGTGTATAAGCATTCTCTTTTCTCTGTAACCTCACCAGAATCTGGTACTTTTTGACTTTTTAATAATAGCTATTCTAACTGGTATGAGATGGTATCTCATTGTGGTTTTGATTAGCGTTTCTCTAACGATCAGTGATTTTGAGCTTTCTTTTCATACATTTGTTGGCTGCACATATATCTTCTTTTGAGAAGCGTCTGTTCATGTCCCTTACCCACTTTTTAATGGAGAACCCCTTAGTATTATTTCTCACATGGTCAGTGTAAGGTCGGCTGCCTCGCTGAGAGCTCGGACACGCCCACCCCTCCCTAAGCCTGGAAACTACCTGAGCCTTCTGCGCTTACCTGAGCTCTGTCACGTAGCTTCCCTAACGCCCACCTCTGCACTCCCCGCCCAAACCTGCACTCGGCACCTAGCCCGCCAAAAAACCCCGCCGAAATTTAAAAAACCCTGCTTCCC